>CAUYLG010058839.1:0-143302 GCA_963573385.1 Cacajao melanocephalus
CAGGAAAATTTTCCTAACCTAGTAAGCCAGGACAATACTCAACTCCAGGTAATCCAGAGAGCACCACAAAGATATTCCTCAAGTAGAGCAACTCCTAGACACATAATCACTAGATTCACTAGGGTTGAAATAAAGGAGAAAATTCTAAGGGCAGCTAGAGAGAAAGGTCAGGTTACCTACAAAGGGAAGCATATCAGACTCACAGCAGATCTCTCAGCAGAAACCCTACAAACTAGAAGAGAGTGGGGGTCAATATTCAATATCCTCAAAGAAAAGAATTTTCAACCCAGAATCTCATATGCAGCCAAACTAAGCTTCATAAGTGAAGAAAAAATAAAATTTTTCGTGAACAAGCAAGTACTCAGAGATTTCATCACCACCAGGCCTGCTTTACAAGAGCTTCTGAAAGAAGCACTACATACAGAAAGGAACAACCAGTATCAGTCATCCTAAAAACTTACCAAAAGGTAAAGAGTATCACCATAATGAAGAATCCATATCAACTAATGGGCAAAACAGCCAGCTAGCATTAAATGACAATATTAAACTCATATATATTAATATTAATCCTAAATTTAAATGGATTAAATGCCTAAATCAAAGATGCAGACAGGCAAATTGAATAAAAAGTCAAAACCCATCGCTACGCTGTATCCAGATCTATTTCACAAGCAAGAAACACACAAAGACTCAAAACAAAGGGATGGAGGAAGATTCACCAATCAAATGGAGAGCAAAAAAAAAAAAAAAAACAGAGTTGTAATTTTCATCTCTGACAAAACAGACTTTAATAGTAATAAAGACTAAAAGAAACAAAGAAGGACATTACATAATGGTAAAAGGATCAATGCAACAAGAAGAGCTAATGATTATAAATACATATGCACCCAATACAGGAGCACCCAGATACATAAGACAAGTTCTTAATGACTTATAAAGAGACCTAGACTCCCGCACAATAACAGCAGGAGACTTTAACACTACATTGTTAACATTAGACAGATCAATGAGATAGAAAATTAACAAAGACATTTATGACTTGAACTCAGACCTGAAACAAGTAAACTCAATAAATATTTATAGAATTCTCCACCCCAAATGCACAAAACATACATTTTTCTCAGTATCATATTACACCTATTCTAAAAGTGACCACATAATTGGAAGTAAACCGCTCTTCAGCAATTGCATAGCATTTCACAGATTTAAATAAAATATTGGTTGGCTGTTTGTTATTTTCTTCCCTTATTCCTTCCTGTCTCCATTGTTAAGCACAATTATTGGCATAAAAGAGGCCTTTAATACCTATTTTTAGATTGCATTCCAGCCTGGGCAATGGAGCAAGACTCCTGTTCTCTCTCCCCCTTTCTCTTCCTCTTTCTTTCAAGAAAAAGAAAAAAAAAAGTTATGAATTTATAAAGCAATAGATTGGGAGAAGGCTATGATGGTTTCTTTATATATTCCCTAAGAAAAGTAAGCACAAAGCAGCAAATTTCAACTGTAGAGAGCACGTGGACTCACAGGGAGAACCATTAGTGGGCTGAAGGCTGGGATGCATTACTGAAGAGAGGAAGGGAAGAGACCTGCATTTTTTGGCTGCATGATCTGAGCCAGGCCCTTCCCATGTACACTGCAGTCCCACATGGGAGAGATTACGATCTCTATTTTAGTGAAATAGAAACTAATGCTCAGGTTTGTTAAGTGACTCACACACACCCATGGTATTTGTGAGTGTCAGAGCTGGGGCTTGTATATCCAAAGGGCATTGTTCTATGGAATCCCACTGTCCAGGAGCCCTTCTGGTTTACAAAGAAATTTTTAATGTAAATCTTGTCTAATTATTGCGGCAAAGATCAGAGAAGCAGGACTTCAGTGTGAACCTTTTACTTAAAGAGGGTGTCGAGAATACTCTAATTAAATTTCCACTGTAGTCCACCACTCTATGTTTTTGGCGTGTTCCTATAATGGCCTAGTTGCCCAAACCATGGCTCTGTTGAGAGGTGTATTCTCCTTGATTTCCCTAAATCATGAAACTCTTACCGACCCCATCTCTGTTCTTGTTTGGCTCTACCTGTCAGCAGCCATAAACTAATCCCATACTCCCAGCTTTTGCCTCTGTTCAAAGCTCCCAGCTCCAATACAATGTCCAACATAAAAGCCAGAGTGATCTTCTCGAATTCTGGATCTACTAATGTTCCAGCTTTGCCCTCAAATTTAGAAGGGTTATCTCTTGCCACCATATTTTATCCAGTTCTGTGGTCTGGCATTCAATTTATCCATTTTTTTCCCCAATGTTTCAAAAAACAAAACATTGTTTTTTTTGCTGTCCCAGTAAGAAAACTTTGCCTAATCAAAGGTCATAAAAATTTACTCCTATCTTCTCTTCTAAGAATTATATAGTTATAGCTTTTACATAGAAGTCTGTACAAATTTTAAGTTACTTTTTGAAAATGGTATTAATTTTTAGATGGCTTACATTATTTGATTTATGCAATGAATTTACTCTTTTTTCTATTAACATTTCAATTACCTACTGCAGTTTTATAGAGAATATATTGATTTGTGTATGTTTATTTGTAACCATTAGCCATTCTAAACTCTAACAAGATTTTAATTTTTCTTACAGGGTTAAGAAACAGAAAATAATTATTTTTAAAAATATCCCTTTTTGAATACTATTGCTTTTTGCTTTATTTTACTGACTTAAGCATTCTAAATAATGTTAAATAGTAGTAAGTGATAGTAGACATCTGTACCTTGTTCTTGAATGTAGTGGTAATACACCTGGTGTTTGTTCAAAATTGAGTTCAGATATTCTTTACCATGTCAAAACTATCCTTCTACTCCCTCTCTACTATTTCTAGTTGAATTAAGACAGTATGGTAAGTTTATGGTTATCTGTTTTCTGCTCTGTTAATCATTTAATGAAATGATACAATGTAGTTCTCAACATTTTCAGTATTGAACCATCCTTGCATTTGTGGAATACATCCTGCTTAGTCAAAGGACATTATCCTTTTAAGGTACTTCTGGTTTGGAACTGATACCATTACATTTATGATACTTGCACAAATGATATTGCCTCACATTAATATATGACAAATTCTCTTTCTTGGGCCAAGCCAAACTACATTAAAAAAGTAGGTGAAGGCTAACAAGAAAAGGCTCAGATGAGGTTTCAGGATCTAATTTTTATTCATTTTGGAGAAACTGATAATTGTCCACATGACAAAGTGCTTATCTCACAGTTTCTCATTTTAAGGTCCTGCCTCTATTCTGGCAAAGCATTGAAAGGAAGTACTAAAGCATCACAGGGAAGTCTCAGTAAATAAAACTGCAATAATACAATAGTTATACAATCACTCAAGTGTTTACCGTATGCCATATGATACTATACTTGAGACTTTACATATTTTATTTCTCCTCCTCCTCCTCCTTCTTGGCAGGACAACTTACTGAAATATTAATTAGTATTTTCCATATGATAGAAGGTTGGAAAAAATGTGTCTGGAATATATGTTCTTTTCCCCTGAGGGCATTATTACAGGCTTTTGTGTTGCAGCCCTGAAAAGAGAAGACATCTAAAAAAGATCCCCTTGTCTACTCCCACTCTCAGGCCTTTGTTTGAAGAACGTATTGAGATATTGAGGGAGGTGGCATGTGAAGTGGAAAAGGAGGCAGGACTGACCCTACGTGTGCACACAGGAACCCTGCCTTCTACTGAGATTGCAAGGTAAGTGAAGGTTATCATCCTAGAGCCTAGGGTTGGGAAGCATGCTTGTAGCAGGTCCCACAAGTATCAGGGTCTTTGATGGGGTGGTTCATGATGTCATGAAGTTGACCACTGAGAGGCAAAGCCTTAGCATGATGGCAGAGTTCTCTGTTTGTGAGTGGAAACATTTTCATTTTACATCTCACTGAATAGCTGTAGACTTAAAAACAGTATATTCTTCCATTTTTCAGGTGCTGTGGAAACGTCCTGGACCTTTGTATGTAGCCTAGAAAGGAGGTGAGTGTTCCCTCCAACTCTACCTTTACAAAGTTGCACCTCCTTGTTGGAGAGCAAATTCCCATCTTCTAACTATACAATTCTCATGCTAACCTTTGAAAGTTTTTAATCATTATTCCATTTTTAGATAAGAAAATGAAAACCCAGAGAGAGTAAGTAACTGGTCCAAGTAACTAGATGTTATCTTAAGTTAAGCTGCTTTCAGAAATCATGACTGAACAATTATGCCATGCTGCCTTACGTTAAAAATAAAAAAAACTATTCCTTACTAAGGGACTACTTTATGCCATGTACAGGGCTAGATGCCTATCTATCTATATACATAGGTAGGGAGATAGATAAATTTTATTATATATAATATATATATTATATATAAAACATATACAACACTTCAAGGAAGGTCTTCCTATTATATTAATCATTTCATCTTGTGGTAAAGTAGAAGATGGAGGATTATTTGGTAGTTGTTAGACTTAGTGTTTACTCCCAGTTCTGCTACTAGCTTTGTACATTAGTTTCTTCATCTGTTACCTAAGAACTGCAAAATTTGCCTTTTGATATTTTCATGAGTATTGAGTGAAGTATTGGAAATATCAGGATCTTGCTAACTGAAAAAGATGTGCACACATGAACCCTGCCTTCTACTGAGATTGCAATCTATACTGGTCATCTCAACTGAGAGTCTCTCTTCAGCAGTTACCAAGATACTGAGGTATACATTACAATGCAGAGGGGACCAGGACACCAGGAGTTGGACACTAGCCTTGGAAACCGATTGTTTATATTTGTGTATGGTCTCCTTGAAGCAGAGGTTAGTTCATACAGAGCTCTTCTGGGTCTGGCAAAGTCAACTATAAACTGCTAATGGCCAATCATCCTTTAAGATTGCTTCTTTCCAGTCCCCTGCATTCAGGGAAGCCAAACAAACAAGATACAATTTCATCACCCACTCCAAGGAATCTATCTTTGACAACTATTCCAGACAGCAGACATACTGGAATATGTAGTCCATCCATAGGACCCAGAAGCTGATCTCCCAGTAGAGATCAAGCCATCCCAAGAAAAGTCCAAAAAGACTCCCTGAGCAGATGTCTGCCCTCAGGATTACATTGAGGCATGTGTTTGTGCCTTGAGGTCACTGCCTGGTGTTGGCTACATCTAGAGTTGCTCAGGACAAGCTGTTTGCTAATCCAGGCTAGAGAAGGAGGGGGGGTCTAAGGTATTTGTTGAAGAGTCACCAAAGTCAGCCTCATTGGGGTCAAAGCTTGGTAGGACCCAGGAGGTAGCCAGATTATGTCAAAGGCAATGGGGATTTCAGGGAAAACGTTTGAAGAAAATCACTGAGATTTAACAATAGATTTCTTTCTCCATCAATACCGGGAAAGTGTGCCTGGTAAAGAAAGCATTTGGGGACCCACTAAACACCATGAGGTTACAGACCCATCTTTTACTCTTTGCTTTCTCTATACTCCAAGACTTGACAATGTCTTGTACATACTTGGTGCTGAATAAATGTTAGTTGGCAACTGAGTGAATGAGTATTTGGGCAGTGAGTGGGTCCCAGCTGCTGTAAATCTCTGTAAAACTTAGCAGTTCCTTGCATACATAGAAATAAATTTTGCACTAACCTCCATTTTTTTTCTCATCAGGAATTACAACACCAGATACAAAGAAGAAACAGACCTAGGTTGTTCTGCACTCAAGGGTTCTGGGTTCCAGTTTCAAGCTTAGAGCTATTCTGAATCTTCAACCTGTCTACTTGCGTGACATAGAGAAATCATGTAAAGTCAGTTTTCTTATCTGAAAATTTAAAATAATGTTTCTTACCTCATGAGGCATTTTTTTTTCATAATTAATTCCATGAAAAAATGTGTATGCTCCGCCAGTACAGTTTCTGTAGGGTTTCAGTTAAGAATAAGAGAAACATGCTTTGGCATCAGAATGTGTTCAGATCCTGGGTCTGCCACATAGAAGCTGACTGTTCTTAGGCTAGTCACTTATGTTTTCCCAGGCTCCTGTTCTGCATCTCTAATATCCACTCCATTGAGTTGAGGGGATAGCGATTGCAAAGTGTTTATACTGTCCAGAATATGGTAAATGCTTATGATTATTAGAAAGAGGAAGCAATATCTCATTTGGATATCAGATTTTGATAAGATAAAGTTGATCACATTCCTTAAAGATTTTTCTTCTTCTTTTAAAAAATAAACTTTTAAGAACCTAGCCAATTCACAACACTGAGTTTCACTATCCCATTTTAAAGTCAGCATTTCAATTTTTGTGTTATTTTCCTCTCGCTTCTTTTGGAATGGAACTACAAAAACATGAAAAGATTTTATCAACTGGATAACATCTTCTGCTCTTTCCTAGGTCTTTGGGATATAATTCAATTTCATGATGGAATTAAGAAAGAAGTCTAAACCAAGGGACACTTACCACACTGTGGCAACATGTGGATATTTCTCTAGTGTGATTTCACAGAGAATTTTTAGGTCAGCCAGAGTTTCTGTGCCTCTGTAGTTTTTCATCTCTCAAAAGGGAATTCCTGACTTATAGTGTGGGGAGGTTGAAAATGCATGGTATATATGGAAGTGCTTTCTAACTGGAAGGTGACTAAGGACACAGGTACTATGGTGTGGTCCTCAGAGCAAACCCTTCGTGCTTCTTTCTTTTAGGTCCCTGGTGGTTGAAACACCCTGTAAGCATCTTCCTCTTTCCTAATTAATGAATCAGCCACAGGTCTCAGGAAGCTTACAATTTCTTTTTCTGCCCTGATCTCTGCCCCTCTGAAATTGCATTTTCATGATCTTCTTCCTTTCACAACTGACATCTTTATTTGTTATTCTGATACCAAGGGGCTGTTCATAGAAATTTTGAAAGTCAAAATTCCCAGTCACATACTCCTGCTGCTCTATAAACTTAACAACTGACTGATGGCATCCTTTAGGAAAGACTGCTCTTGCAAGAAGCTGGCTCAACAACCTCCTCCCATCATTTTTCTCTTGCTTTCTATGAAGACCTAGGGAGTTTGAATGAATCCTCGGTTTAGGGTTTGGGGAGGACAGCTTGGCCTGGAGGGCCCAGAACTAGAGCAGGTTTCTGTCTTGGCACAGGGCTCAGAACCCAGAGGATCCGTCAAGCCAGGCTCCCTGGAGGCAAGTCTAGGTCCAAACACCTGGTTATCTACGTTGTACACTCTTATTTTCCCAAATACCGTTCTATGTCTAACTTTATTCTCAGAACATTGTGAGACAGGAATAATCTCTCATTTTTCCAAATTAGAAATTCAAGGCTCAGAGAGATTCAGTAACCTCTCTCAGAAATCACACAGGTAAGTGACAGAGCTGAAATTCAAATGCAAATCTGCCTGACACCTAACCCCACATTCTTTTCCCCAATCACAAAGGACCTTCAGACAGTGAGAATTAAGATAAATTTGCAGGTTAAATCCCAAAAATATTTTGCCTTGATAGTAAATAAATTTTCCAAATGGAAACAAAGTATTAATGAATAATATCTTAAAGAGTTTTGAATGCTGGGAGCATTCGTGATAGCGTTAATGAAAATCAGCATTTGCATTAGCTGGGCAGTTTTCCTCCTGAATCTTCTAGTCACAAACAGCCAGAGGTTATTTCTGATTACATCAGCAGCCAGGTAGATCCAGTTTAGGAATCTCGAAACCACATGTGACTCACATGTCATTGTTAGAACAGTAGGAAACACATGAACTCTGCTTTAACAAGCGTTCACTGAAAAGTCAGGTTTCCAGAAACCAGTTTCTCGGTGTAACTTGGAGCACATAATCTAAGCCTTTTTCCTGATGACAGTGTCCTTGCATGAGGCTATACATTATGTGACCTGACAGCTTAACAAGACGATATCTGCTTTTACAAACTCTGTGTCCTAGCACATTCCATTGAACTTATAGCAGGTGACTAATGAATATTTCACCACCATGATATTTTGAGTTGCAAGCTACAGGGACTATCATTTGGCTGAACAACACATTAAAAATGTCTGCAAACATTGTAATAACAAAATACTTCTGTTGAAGTCATAAACAAGAGTTCTTTCAGTCTAGCTCAGAACTGTCAATAATGCTGGTCTGTTACAGACATTTTTAAATGATGGAAGATGGCACTAACGTCTTTCCAAATACATGAAGTTGATTCTTTTTTAAGCTGTGTATGCTTAAAATCAGACTTTTTTCATAGTTGGATGACCAATGTGGGGTCTCAGAAATACTTATCCTCTGGTGTTGGCATGTAAGTTGAGGACCCAAAGCATAGTCTAGGGAATGGAAACTGCAGTGAGACAGAAATTATTACACTTAGATTCAGCCAAACTTGGTTTCCATGTCACATTCTGCTTCTCCCCTGGCTATATGATCTAGGAAAAGTCACTGACCTTCTTGGTACCTTAGCTCTCATGGGAAAATAATGACACTTCACAGGGGAATCTGTGAGGATTAAAATAAGACAGTATGTGGAAGGTGCCCAGTACATAGTAATTGCTCGAAAATATGGTCTCATTTATTTGTTTGTCTCCATAGGAGCAGTGGATAACCAGATAAACAGAGAAACAAGTTATGAAGGCAAGAGACGAGGGCTGATAAGAGTGTAGAAGACGAAATTTGGGAGGCCTGAGTTACTGAAGGAGAAGGAGAGAGAACCCAGGAGCGCAGTCTTACTGAATGCCTACCACTGTGTGCCAGAGAGGAGAGGGGGTGTCAGAGGAAACAAGATCAACTCTTTTAAACAGACATGAGAGTCTAACTTGTGTGGGCTGGTTTAAGAGTGATGCTCCCTGGGGTTTCCTCTTGCCTGCCTTTTTAGGTGTTACAGGGAAAAGGAGAAAGGAACATATGCTTTTGTTTACTCCAGGGAGGAAAAAAAGAAAGAGAGAGAGAGAAAATAAACAGAACTTAACCCTGGGCTATTAAAACTCAGATAAAATTGAAATGGCAATGTCTTCAGATTTCCTTGCCATGTTATAGGTTCCTGGGCATAAAATGGTGGAGCACCAGGGGTCTTGTAGTTATTACTGAAAAATTAAATGAAAACACACCCACAAAGATAAAGACCTGATTTGATCGTCCTGTAGATTTTGGATTGTTTACTGTAAGGGAAGTAAGAGCAGCTTTATTTGGGTTTGGATTTGTCTTTGCAGAGGAGTTTTATGTGGGTGATTTTGCATATGATATCTACCTTCCAAGAGATGCCAGCATCTGCAGAACTGGGAGATGTGCTTCAGACTTGCTCATAAAAATCTTTATCATCTTTTAGGAAGTGATTTGACTAGTCTTGATGGGCAGCTGGATAGAAAATTCTAGTGAAGGAGGGGATGTGACCAAGCTCATATGCCCACAGAGGCTCAGCGAACAAGACTTTGTAGCAGCCTCTATAAAGTGGCTTCAAAAATATATTTGAACAGTGTCCATTAAAACGTGACTGTATACCAAACAGCCAGTGTGGACTTAGACTGCATTACATCTATTCATTAGGGTGTGGCATGAGGCGGAATCTTCCCAGTCCCACCCTACCCTAAAGTTTAACTACTATTAAAAGTTTGTTGACTATTTCTTACTCTACAGATACCAAGTTATGTAAGAAGTACATCAGGTCTGGGCCAATCAATCTCATTGTTTGGGGATGACACAAGTGAAAGAGTGGACATGTTGATATCTGCCCAGATCCTCTCAGATCCCTTTTACGTTTCTGTGTACCCCTTTCCTGGCTTCTGGGTATCTTTGTTTCTAACAGACAGCACCCCTGGGCTACTAGAGCCACTTTGTCCAGCAGCTCAGAGAGCTGGAAGTACCCAAGTTTGCAACCTGCTGGAGTGGCCCATACCAGTGATGGATTGTAATAAAGAATATGAACCTTCAGCCTCCTTGCCTTGAGTCTGAATGAACTCTAAGGTATAATTTCCACTCTAGAGACTCACTGTGCGATCAGGCTGAAGCTGCACACTGCCTGAGATTGTACTTTACTCCATGTCTTTCCCTTTCCTTCCTTGCTTCCTGAGCTCCTCTGCTAAGGTGTCCTGGGAACACTCCCCTAATAAATCACTTGCACTTGAATTATTATCTCGAAGGCTTCTCAGGAAACTGACCTAAGGCAGTGCATTAATCCAATGCTTCATATTGAAATGGTGTGTGTGTGTGTGTGTGTGTGTGTATGCAACTTAATTATTGTGAGCCTTCTTTCATGGCATGAAGGGAGCTTGTAGGATAAGGAGACCTTAGTTCTCTTTGAAGGGGTAAAGTTGATTTTTTCCATCCCCATAAGGGGAGCAAGGCAGAGATCCCTAGGATGGGCTGCAGCCTGACAATGTTAAAAAAGTCCACAGCCCTGCTAGGTGCTATGAAGAAGGTAGTGCTTTGACTCATGGTGAATCAAGGGAGAGGGAGAGAGTGTGGGAGCCAGCAACCTGCTGTTGCTTAGGGTTGGGGAATGCAAAGTGTCCTGCGACCTCTATAGCAGCTCCTGTTTCAAGCCTTGGCAGCTGGAGGTGGTTACAAGTGGCCACCTTCATAAATGTGGAGAACACACACATTTTCCTTCAGAATTTCTAGGAAATAATGGGGACATGACATTCTGCTATGTTTCAAGAAATGGCTATCAATTCAATATTCATTTAGACCGCATTACCACACATGTCTACTAATCAAAAAAATATGATGCAGGCTTATTAGGCTGGGCTGCCTCCAGGAATTGGAGACTCGCCATCAATGGAAATACCCAAACAGGGATGGGATAGGAGGGGCTTTTGTCAGGCACATTGTAGCTGGGATTCCAGGGTCAACTGAGTGAGAGGGAATCACCTAGGTGATCCTTTCAACTCCCAGGCATCAATAGTTCCATCACTAAGGAGAGCATGAGCATGGCAGGAGCATTGCGTCGTTTGCTGCTTTTCCCCAAAAGGGAATATTCGTTGTCATTTGCCACATTCCTCATAACTCCTCCTCCTGAGTCCCTGCTAAAGACTCACAGGGATTTAGGTTGGATAAGACAAAGATTCTGAATTCTACAACTCAGCAGGCACGCAGAAGAAAACAACTCCCTCTTTCATCAGGAGCTGGGGTTTCATCAGTTGCCTTTTATTGCAAAGGGTTGGGAATCATTGGAGGTTTGGGACACATCGAGGGCAGGCTTGGCCCTGCCATGTCTTCACTCCAGACAGATATTTATTACCCCATCTTCCCCGCCAGTCCTTGCAACAACACTTAATTACGCGACACTCTGAGCTCCACCACCACTTGCCTCATCTGGCTCTGTCCTGCAGGCTTGCCTGCTAGTGTTATTCCTGTAGGATATACAAATTTTATTTTGGTTCTGCTGCTCCCATGTGAGATTGAGTTTGAGCTCCATCGATAATGTGGAAAGGATAACAAACACGTGTAGAAAGTGAAAAGGATAGACACTGGAGCCAGGTGAAATCAGCCACCTCAACTTTTTTAACTTCCTGATTCCGACTGGGGCTATGAATGAATAAAGCCAATTTGGGCCCAGATCTTATTCATGAAACTTAAACTTCAAATAAATGAAATGTTTCCTCTTCAATGCAAATACTCACTCTGGGCACTGAGCTGGGGTGTCCAGAGTCTCCTCATGGTATGGTGGCTGGAACTCATCCCTTCTCTTGGAAATTGTCAAAAGAGCTAAAAATTCTGGAAGGAGTAAGAGACAGAAAATAAATCTGTCCCTACTTTGGAGTAGAATGACAAGGCTATGCCTCCTCTGAGGGAAGACATGGGATCTGGGATTCTCAAAGCCAAGAAAAGCTAACTATCGACAGGAGTTACCAAATGGAGCAGAGGAGAATAATCAACAGTTTCATGGAAAATTCCCAGCTGTAAATCCCTTATTTTCACAACTCAGGGTGGTTATAGAAAGCAGGAGAGCAGACCTGTGCCCTTGATCTTTCCTCATAGACAACACAGCCTGGAGAAGAGAGGGTTAAATGGTATGTGGAGGACTTGAGCTACTCTCCATCTCCATTCACCCGAAATCCCACTGGGATATTCTAATCTCCTTGGAACACGCTGCATTATCTGTACTTTTAGCACAGCTCACGTTTCAAATGGCAGGCTGCAGAGCAATCTGATTGTTTTATAGGCCAAGCCAAGAGAGGAGCTCCAATTCCTTTCTCCTGGCCAGGTGCCCTCTTTGAGGGAGAAGACGTGTGGTGTATAGAGACCAGCCAAATGCTTAACGATTTCAGAAACTTCAAAGGCAGGGGAGGAGCCAGAAACAATAAAAAGGAAAATGATAAACATTCAGCTTAAAGACGGGCTGAGTTAAAATCCCTGAGAAATTACTCTGAGCAGTTAGAGGCCGATTCTCAGAGGCCCGTGGCAACATTCCATGGTGTTACACAACGTTCCAAGAAGCAATTATTAGCTTTGTTTTAGTTGTGATTAATACGGTTAACAACTCATAGAGGCGGAAAGATGATGGAAATGAGGAAGATGAGCACACGGAAAGGGGTTCCTGCCCCAGCCCAGCACCCTCTGACGAATACGGGGAGCTCATCCCACCTTCAGGGTGTCTAGGAGGTCTTCACCCATTTTGAAAATCCAGTTTTGGAACTATTTTATAAGGAGAAACACAATATATTTTTTTAAAAAACCAGCCCAATGCCCTTGCTGTAGAATAGCAAAAGAAAATCTTTATTAAGGGACTCATCACTTCCTGTAGGCAAAGCTTTGCCATGGGGCTCAACAGCATTAAGGTCATGTCTGCATAAAAACCAGGGGAGAGTCAGAGTGATCAGATGGAATGTTTAGGTCCAAAATATTGGAAGAGCTTAGCCTGATTCTCATGGGGTACTTAAATAGCTCAAGTGGGGGGAAAAATCAGTAGATTTAAATCAATACAAAACTCTATATGAGCATTTACTATGTGCCTGACACTTTTCTAGGGATGTGTTTTCTTCCAGCAGACAAGACAAAGATTCCTTTTTCTCATGAAGCTCACATTCTAGAAGGAGATACAGACACGAAATAAAAGCCGCAATGATACACCGTAGGTTAAAGTTAACAGTGCTATGGAAAAGAAGAAAGCTAAGCATGGGAAGGAGTGTTAGGAGTGCCAAGGGCTACTTGGGGAGGCAGGGAACACACGAAATGGGTGGACACTTTGGGCTTCATCAGGATCAGGAGATCCAAGCAAGGCATGGAGGAAGGGATGAGGTCAGCCTAGAGGTTTCCAGGAGGCATCCAAGAAGAGTAAGGGAAAGTGGGCCTCAAAGGGGCAAGTCAGGAGTGTGCTCATGAGTGTCAAAAGAACAACAAGAAATCCAGCGTGGCTAAGGTGAAATGAATACTGTGGCGAGAGAATGGAAGCTCAGAGAAACAAGGGGCTGAAGGGAGGGCCTGAAAAGTCTGAGAGACATTGTGAAGATACTGCCAGAGTAATATTGCAAACACTATGTCTGAATGCTCTAGGAGACTCGAATAGCTCAGACAGAAAAATAAAAAATATTTACATATGTACAGAAGAAAACATGTAGTTCTTATCTTCAAGAAGCTCACAGTCAAGTGGGAGAGATAGATAAGTCAACATAGAATCATAATCATACATGTGATAAATACTACAAAAGACAAAAGCTTTGACTTGGGAGCAAAGGGAATGATTTGTAACTCTGTTTGGAAGAACCAGGGAAGATTTCCTAGAGGAGAGGATACCTGAGCCTACTTGTTAAGTTGAAAATGATAAATTTGTTAGGCATTTTACCCTATGTATTTGCCCATAAGGACACTTACACTCCGAGGATGTATACGGTTTGTCCCAGTTGCTCAGCACCTATGGTGCCGGTCCAGTTTATTTTTTTTTAAATAAACTGGAGCAGTTGCCTTCCTGTTTACAGACCCAGTCTGAGCTGTGTTTGGGGTTCTCCTCCAGCTGTCTGCTGAGGCCATGAAATGAAAAGCCTTGGCCACAAGGGAGCTTCTTAGGAAACTCCGAGCTTGCCTTCTCTGCTCCTGATGTTACTGGCTCCCCACTGGGGACTCTCCTTCAATGAAAATCTAGACCGTGAACATCGTAAAGATGGCCCTGTGCAAATGAATTTCCCATGCTGGTAAATCTTAGAGCAGAACAAGGAAGACCTATAATCAAACAGAAAATATGTGGGTAATTTAATTAGAGATTCACTGGAAACATAAGGTCTTCAAGGTGAACAATCAGAACATTGAAATGTATTCTTCCCAGTAGACTAGAAAGTTTGCAAAGTTTGGTTTCAGACAGCCCTGGGTACATACGCAGGTTCAATCTCTTGCTGGCTGTCTGATCATGGCCCTGTTTTCCTTCTCTGTTATATGGGACTATAATACTTGTCTTTCCCAGCTCCCAGGGCTATTCTGAGGATCAGGAAAATGTGTCGTAAGCTGTAAAGCACTACACCTGTGTTGAATGTTTTCCTTTTCAAGATCACTTCAAAAAAAAAAAAAACTTCATTGGTTTATTTAGTCAATATGACACACTTTTGCAGTCTTTTGAATCCGTGGAATTTTCATATTAGAAATTTCAACTATTAGAGAGATTCTTATTTAAAGCCCTCATGTTACAAATGAGCAAATAGAGGCCCAGAGAGGGAATGTAATTTATTTAAGATTGCACAGCAAATTAGAGGTAAAGCTGGACCTGGGTTCCCTAACTCATCTTTCTGTGTTCTTTCAAATAAATTACAGTCTATAATAGAAGAGTCAGAGAGACAGGAAGTATCATTTCCTTCTGGGGTTCTTCCATTGGAAGCACATTGCATTTCCTTCTATAGCAAGCACTTTCACTAGTTTTAAAGGCATTCGTTTTTCATAAAAGACTCTTAATCCAGCACTTGCGTAAAACTGCTTTCTTTAACCCTTCCAGTAACCCAGTAGGTTATTTGTAACCCCATTTTGCAGATGAGGAAACTGAGGCTCTGGAAGCTGAAATGACTGACCCAAGGTCACATCGAGGAGGCAGCAAAGGTGGAGCCCACCTTTGAAGGCACTGTACCCCATGTCTTTCCACCACACCAAAACCATATATACTACTTTCTTTTTTAGCCTCTGGCAGAATTTAAATGTCTGCATTAGAAAGGATCTAATCAAAGAAAGCAGCTGAAACAGTGAAATCCATCTTTGTGCATCAACCTAATAAGTAGAATTAACATTGCAAATTAGAGGATAACCTGATTTTTAATTTTTTTATGAGATTGCAAAAATAAAGATAATGTTTTCCATACACACAGTGACTTTTATCCAAAGCAGTTTCACAAATATGATGGAGATGAATCATAGGTAGGATTTATGAGTGAGTTTAACGTTTAGCAATGTGGGATGCCCTAGCAGAGGCAGGTCTGTGTAATAACAGGAGCACTGAAATCAGAACTGCTTTTATCAGAGATGCTTGGCAGATAGGATAGATTCATCACTATTGTAAATATAAGAAAGTATAAAAAGTGAATAAAACTCACACAAGCCCAGATACCTAGAAACAATTATTCATGATATTGTTGTATGTTTCTTCCTTCTTGTCCCTGAATATCACCTTTTAAAAACTTTGGCTGGGATTAGCCAAATTAAATGTGAATTTTCATCTGATGATACTAGTATTTACTAGGATATAAAACATGCTTCAGAAAGATAATATTTAATGGATGAATTACATTCTATTTCTGAAAATAAAAAATATGTATTAAAGAAACACCCCCAAAGGGGAGAAAAACCATGACAAAAAACAAATGCAGAAAAAAAATGGTGAGATGAGTTGCAGGTTTTAAAGCAAAAGATAAAGTCTTTACGAGAGAAGACAGGACTCTTGTTTCAATGATACTCTGCCCCTCCCCTCCCCACCCCACCACGAGTTCTTGTTAACATTCCTGAGGCAACATTTTGGTTGACTCTTTCAAATTGGCTGCGTGTGCTTGTGCAGGGATTGGCCAGCCTTTTCTGTAAAGTGCGAGAGAGTGAATCATTTCGGTTTGAGGCGATACAGGCTCTGTAGCAACTACCTAACTTTGCTATTGTAGCCTGAAAGCAGCTATAGACAATACATCAACCAATGAGTGTGGCTGTGTTCTTACAAAACGTTATTGACAAAAATGGACACTGTATGATATTTGGCTCTCCTTGGGGCATTTGTTAATCTTTACTCGGCTGGGCTCTGTGCTAAACTGTGTATAGATACAGAAAAGAAGGAAGTGTTTTGTCTTTGCCCTCAAGTAACTGGGAGAGATTAGAAAGGCATCATTGCAATGTCGCAAATGAAGAGCAATAAATGAGATGCACACCAAGTGCTGTGAGATCAAAGAGAAGGGAGGGAGCCGGTCTCCTCTGGGCAATAAAGAAGGGATCTAGTCTGAGCTTCAGAAACTGAGTAGGAGTTTATTTACACGTGCCTATTCAGTTGGCTGTGTGTTGGGTTTCTTCTCCTACAAGGTTTGGGGGTGTCACCATGAAAATTTCCAAGTCCTGGGCTTGGCCCAGACCAGTAAAACTTCCGAAGAAACTGGTGGGCACCTTGCAGAGCAAACTTTACTAAACTATCGCCCTGGATTATTTTTTATCCTTGTCTGATCAAGGTATGAAAACAATGAAGCCAGTGTCTGTTTGAAGTCCTTCTGTGTTGTATTTATTTGGTGTGTGCATACATGTTATACAAGGTACTAAGGATGAAATCACAGGGTGTTACAAATTCCACCCCCAGCTATGGGGCAACTGCATTGTGGCATCCATCCAACCCCATAATGAGTGCCTACTGTGTGCAAAAGGTGGTTTTCTGTCCAAAATAATGATCGATCCTCCATTTCCAGCCCCACCCCCACCAGCAGCAGTAGGGAAATTGGCAAAGGGACAAAGCGACCCGAAATGAAATGTTTGACTTAGAGGGAGCAAAGAGAATGAGGAAGTGGAAAGAAGAGGTATTTGTTTTGGGGTGTGTTAACCGTTTCTCTTTTAGCAGGAATTTAGCAGAGGTGAAGGTTAATGATTCTATTTCTATTCTTGTTAAGAGTAACCAAGCTCTCCAGAGATTCTTGAAACAACTGTCCTATCTAAATACACAGTATTTTTCACATACTTTCACGTTAATCCCCCAGCTCTGTCTAAATCAGCTGCTAAGAAAAACTTAAAACAATTCCAATAGATTTCCTTCAGAGAGTGGTAAGGGAAAGAGTTGAAGTTGGGGAAATGTGGCAGAATGCTAGAAATTTTTCTACTTAGGTCTTGGATCCAGAAAGTTTTTAAAATTTACATATCATTAAAAGGTGATTAAAATTTAAAAATAAATGTAATGTTTAAGTCTTCTGCTTTTAAAATTATAAATTAGGGAGCATAATTTTTAAGTAAATAAATACTAGGTATATAAGGAGAAGTTAAGAGAAAGACGTTGAGAAGCAGAGGAGATAATGATAAGGAGAAGAGCTAAGGGATGGGAGCAAAGAGAGCAGGGATTGGAATCATAAAAAATAAACATAAAAATTAGAGTATTGGGGAAAGAGGTAAAGTTTAACAAGAAAAACTCAGAACTCAACTCTGGGTAAAAAAAGGAGTCAGGCTGAGTGTGGTAGCTCACACCTGTAATCCCAGCACTTTAGGAGGCTGAGGCAAGTGGATTGCCTGAAGTCAGGAGTTCGAGAACAGCCTAGTCAACATGGTGAAACTCCCACTTTACTAAAAATACAAAAAATTAGCTGGGCGTGGTGGCTCATGCCTGCTGTTCCAGCTACTTGGGAGGTTGACACACAAAAATCACTTGAACCCAGGAAGCGAAGGTTACAGTGAGCCAACATGGTGCCACTGCACTCCAGCCTGGGAGACAGGGAGAGACTTCATCTCTAATAAATAAATAAATACATCCATATAAAAAGAAAGAAGAGTCTGAGGGGAGAGAAAAGGAAGAAGAGTACAGTTATTTGAAAGTTCAGAAGAAATTACCATCTGGAATCTTCATGAGCAGGATGAAGGCCCACTGTTTTCAGCTCTTCACGTTCTCATTCTTAAAGCTTCAGAGTCTCTGATGTAAATGGGAACTGCCACTGCAGTCCTACGAGGAGGGTTTATTTGGGGTGGCCATGGCCTTACCAAGAATAATCATTTCAGAGGCTGAATGCAGCCAAACCTAGAACCAGCTGTCCCCTGTTGACTGGAGATGGACCTTGTACTGTGGGTTACTGATTATCAGCTCAACATTCTGCATGTGGCTTCCACAAACAAGACTCTGAAGCCTTGGATTTATGTTGGACTAAAAAGTGGACATTTTAAAGCATTTTACAGCAAAGAGAAGAGTCTCCCTTTGTGTCAAGAAAAAAAAGCCACACTAAAGATCTAAGGAAAATGCATCTGAATTAACACATATTTATTGAGCAGTGACAGTGTGCAACTCACTGCATTTCTATCTTCACACACACACATCATCTCATCTACTCTTCTAAACAATCCTGTGAAATAGTTATTATTGTCTTCATCTTCTTGGTGATGAGACTGAAGCTTGGTGAGCTTATATGTGATTTGTCCAAGGACCTATACTTTTTAAGTGGTGGGAATGGGTTGGTGCCCAACACCAAAATCCAAGCACATTCCATCCCCCAGCTCCTCTAACTGCGTAGCCCTGTTACTAATCCACTAAGAGAGAGGTTTTGGCTCAAGGGCCCACTAAGCAAGAGGTTATCAGGGGAAACTTGGCAATGTCTAAAGACATTTGTCTGTCACCTTACTGGGGTTTGCCACTGACGTCTAGTGGATGGAAGCCGGGAATGCCAGTAAACATCAATGCACAGAAAAGTCCCCACAACAAAGAACTATCTGGCCCCAAAGGTCAGTCATCCTGAAGTTGAGAAGCTCTGCCTAAGACGGAAGTCCCTGGCCGGAGTTGCTCTCCTAAAAGATCCATCTGTTACAGGGCTACTCAGATACAGCCAGAATACACAAACTTTAATACTTTAAGTGCCTTGGAGGCTCTTGGGGAGGGAAAAAGTGGGAAAGTCAGCTTTTCTGTTCTGTTTGTTGCCTAAATATAAGGCTTTTGGCTTTGCAACCTTCAATCAGTTTCTTTTAATGCAGTGTATTAGGAAGAAATAGAAAATGCTGACTAAGATCATGGGGAAATATTTCTTTGCCGCTTCTTTAGGCCTCTTCATCGTCTGCCTAAAACCCTGAAGCAGTGACTTGATTGTTCTCCCGTTTCCATCCTTGCTTCCCTCAAATCTACTTGCTGCCATCATCTTACCAAAATACAGGTAAAGGCATGCCACTGCTAAACTCTCTAGGGCTCCTACTGCCTCGGAATCAAGATCATTCACTCTTCCTAGCCTGGCACTCAGAGCATCTATGACCCTGATGCAGTCTGACTCTCTGAAACTTAATTTCTAACATCTCTCCTTTCTGAACATTTCTTATAATCCAACCAAGCTATAATACTTGCTTTTATAGGTTGGTGGTAGACAGGGTCCTAACCTGTGTTTTCCTGTCTCTGTCATGTTGCTAAAGCAATTCCTTTTCCTTGGAGTGCCTTTTCATTGTTCATTCAGGGCCAAATCCTACCTCAAGATGCAGCTCAAATGCCACCTCCTCATTAAATTGTTTTCTGATTTCCCAAATTACAAATAGATGCTTTTGTCTCTGAAATCCCATAGCGCTTTCTCTGTGCCTCCAAATTTGAATGCATATGCATATATGTGGCTTATATATAAAACACATAGAGTATTATATAATATATATATATTTATAAATTATTTTATATAATTGTTATATAAAATTAAATATATATTAGTAAATGTATATAAATTAAATATATTAAAATATCTATAAAATTAAATTACATAATTTAAATGTTTTGGTATTGATGTAAGAATATGTATATAACTCAATGATAAAGGAGAGAGAACCTAGGCATGGGTTCAATTGTATAATTTAGTCACACAAAAGCTGAATAAAATGGTTATAGGTTTTCTTCCACCCAAAAGATGGTGTCTTGAAGAGGCTGTCTATTTGTCTGGCTACCTTGGAGGCCCCCAGGGTCCTGTCCTCTTGCAGGTCTGAGCAGTTACAGCCACATTCTCTCATTCCATTCCAATCTAGGTTGGTTTCTATAGCTTCTCACTAAAGCACCTTAACCAATACAGGAGGATTTACATGTTACTAGTGCCCGATATTGATCATTTACTCTTTTAGTCATTCAGAGCCATAGATGGGTCATGTTCTGTACTTGGCACTGGAGATTCAGAGCGCAAGGGCCCCAGGCTCATGAGAAAAGCAAGCCCCCAAACCTGAAGGAGTTAATCCATGAGGCCCCTAACCTATTCTGGGAGGTGAAGAGTGTGAGCAGATACTTCTAGAGGAGCTGACACTTGAATTGAGTCGAGATATAAACCTGCACTACCTCTGCGTCCTTCTCCATGCCACCCCCTACACTCCACATTAGCAAGCATATTTTCATTAGCTACTCAGTGCCATTGAACGTGTGTTCCTAATAGTGCTGGTGTGATTAAAGGACTTAAATAGATTTTGATGGGAAAGTTGAGGAAGCTACACATTTAGAAAGTTTAGGAAGCTCCACATTCTTTGGGAGAATGATTATGAAATTAAAAAAGAAAAACAAAACAGAAAATGAACCCCTAAAGTCCAACCCAATTCTAATTTAGAGACACAAAAGTCACTGTATAACTGCATACTTTTAGTTACAAAGATAACTGATAAAATATAAAGCACACTGGCAACAATTATAGATATGACCCAAATGCAGTCACATGGAGTAGCTTTTCCGAATGTAGTGGAGAGGGGCATATTAACTCCTTGACATCAACATTGTCCATCCTGCATATTTAACACCTTGTATATCTGTGTCTCATCAGTTATGACTTCACTTCCAAAATTTCGTGACACAGCAGACCTAAATTTTCTCCTTTGTCAATAAATAGCTGCATGAATGACTTTGGACAAGGCCCTTGAACTCTCCGAGTTTCAGTTTCTTTTTTCAATTGCTAAATGGGGACTTGTTTGTCATTGCCATAGTATTATAATGAAGATGAAGGCAAACAGATACAAATATTGAGATGAGTCTTGAACGGTTGCAAGAAATCAACAGTTATAATAGGCAGAATAATGTCCGCTACCCAAGAAGATGTCCATATTCTAATTGCTGGAAGCTATGAATCTGTTACTTTCGGTAGAATGGGACTTTACGGATGTGATTCAGGTTAAGGACCTCATGTAAGGAGATTAACCTGGATTTTCCAGGTGAGCCCAATCTAATCGTGAGTCCTTAGAAACAGAGAACCTTTCTTTCCTGGCTATGGTCAAAGGGAGATGTCACTACTGAAGAATGGTCAGAGGGATGTGATCGGGGGACGCAAACTAGTCATATTGCTGCCTTTGAAGATAGAGGAAGGGGCCATGAGCCAAGAAATGCAGGCAGCCTGTAAGAGCTGGAAAAGACAAGGAAACAGATTCTCCCCTTGGGGCCTCCAGAAAGAAATGCAGCCCTTCCAATACCTTGACTTTAGGCAGTGAGACCCACGTGGGACTTCTGACCTCCAGAACTGTGAGATAACAGATTTGCCTTTTGATAAATTTGTCTTGGTGTAAGCCACAAAGTTTGTGGTCATTTGTTACAACAATAGAAAAATAACAAAATGGGGGAGTGTTTTGAAAGCAGAAGCATGAGCAAATACCATAAGAGAGAATGGTGGCTTCCAATAACTGCAAGTAATTCCATGCTGCTGGAATGTAAATTCCATGCGGGTGAAAAAGACAAGAGATAACTGGAGAGAATGAGATAATAGCAGCTGTAACAATGGCAGCAACAACATTCATTGGGTAATGAATGTGTGTCAGATACACATCTAAACATTTTACATGTGTTAACTCTAAAACTCAAAACCATCCTATAAGGTAGTGTCTTTTTTTTTTTTTTTTGTTGGAATCTCATTTTATTGCTCAGGCTGGAGTGCAGTGGTGGAATCTCAGCTCACTGCAATCTCTGCCTCCCAGGTTCAAGTGATTCTTCTGCCTCAGCCTCCCAAGTAGCTGGGACTACAAGTTGAGCCACCATGCCCAGCTAATTTTGTATTTTCAGTAGAGATGGGGTTTCACCATATTGGCCAGGCTGGTCTCGAACTCCTGACCTCAAGTGATCCAGGTTTCCTGGCCTCGCAAAGTGCTCGGATTACAGGTATGAGCCACAGTGCCCAGCCAGTAGTGACTATTATTATCTCCATTTACAGACGGGGAAACCAAGACACAGAGCAGGCTAACTTGCTCAAGCTTAACACAGGTACAGTGCAGCCATCCTAGGATTTCGTTCCTGCAGTCCGCCTCTGTCTCCTTCTCTCTAATCTCACCCCTCCAATGACCATGCCTTGAGGGAGTTTATACAGGAGAGTGACAATCAGAGCGGAGGTTTAGGGCGATCAGCCTGGGGAATGAATTTCAGGGAAATAGAACGTCATTCCTTTATTACTGGCTCCCTCTCTGTGCTGGTCTTGTTTATCATGGAGGGACAGCAGCATATGTGAGCAGATAGGCAACTAGAAAAGTCTAAGAGGGAAAAAAAGAAAGTTGAGAAAATGAAAGAGAGAGAGCCAAAGAGATATTTCTCAAGGATGGGTAAATCTGCTGCACATATTTCCGGTGAAATCTATTATTATTCCCAGCACCTTTGATCTTCCTGCCTTAGAACAAGCAAGCAGAACCATTTCCTTGGTCCATACTTCATGTCACTGGCCGTCAGTTGACGTGCGTATGTGTGTGTGTGTGTACATGTGTGTGTCATTCTTAAAGACCAACATGTTTTCAGATACAAACTATCACATTGTCAGATCACTTTAAAAGAAGGAGAATCAGTTGACCTTCCAGGGGATCCCACTGGCTATTCCTGCCATGCCGCAGGGGCATTCTGATTCCCATAGCTCAGAATTCCTCTATTCACTCATCATTCTTGTTTTCTTACAGGTCTCCCTTATTGAATGAATGAATTCCCTTTGGAACTAGATTTTATGCTAGCTCCTGTTGACCTAGGAGCTCCTCTGAACACTACTTGAAACAAAACAAAATATAATAAAAAGTATTCTAAATTTTCATCTTAGAAGTCTGGAGATGTTAAGATATACCAGTGCCCAAAATATATTCTAGAGCTATGAAACAGAATCGTAAAGAGTGGGACTTATGTATGGTTTTTCTTTTTTTTTTTTAATTCTCCACTCCCCAGGTGATTCTGAAGTTCTTCTGTAATTGGGAACCACCTCTCTAAGCTTGTGAGAGCTCTTTCACCGTAATGGAGCAGAAAAGCCATGGCTTTGGAGTGAGACGCACAGGTTGGATTCCTGTCACTCTCTTCAGACCTTCCTCTTTCAACTGTGATTTAGTACTTTTCTCACAGGGCTTTTGGAAAAATTAAAGAATATCAAATATGGGAAGCAACTGATACCGCCTGACACATAGTAAGCATTCAGTAAACTGAAATTTTTTTTCTCATATTCTTCCTCCATAAATCCAGGGAGAACTTCTGTAGGGAAACAAGTAGGGGTATCCTCTGATAACCTCAGTGCCTCCTTCCAGCTGGTAGATCTCCAGGTTTCCAAATGCTGCTCCCAGCACTGGCCAGCACCTCTTCTGGGCAGCTGATGCCCAAGCTTGGACTCCTTGTCTCCAGGCTTACAAGATTCCAATCACTTTTGCCCTGTACCAAGGAGGAGCAATGGGGTGGCCCTTTTCTAAAGCAGTGGTCCCCAACCTTTTTGGCACCAGGGACTGGTTTAGTGGAAGACAATTTTTTCCACAGACCAGGGAGAAGGATGGTTTTGGGATGTTTTAAGCGCATTACATTTATTATGCACTTTATTTCCATTATTATTACATTGTAATATATAATAAAATAACTATGCAATTCACCATAATGTAGAATTGGTGGGAATCCTGAGCTTGCATTCCTGCAATTAGATGGTCCCATCTAGGGCTGATGGAAGACAGCGACAGATTATCAGGCATTAGATTTCCATAAGGAGCACGCAACCTAGATCCCTCAAAGGCACAGTTCACAATAGGGGTCGCAATCCTATGAGAATCTAATGCCACTTTTGATCTGACAGGAGATGGAGCTCAGGTGGTAATGTGAGTGATAGGGGTGGCTATAAATACAGATGAAGCTTCAGTTGCTTGCCCACTGCTTACCTGCTGTGTGGCCCGGTTCCTAATAGGACACAGACCAGGACCAGTCAGTGGCGTGGGAGTTGGGGACCCCTGTTCTAGAGTATAACTCTGCAGCATGTTCAGCTCTACCCTAGCACAGACCACTTTGCACTGGGCATTCATGCCGCCTGCTGGTGCTTCTGCTTGTGAGTTCCAGTCTTTACCAAGCAATGCTAGCTGGAGTTTGCCAGAGCTTCTAACTTGATACCATCTTTCCAAGAGATTGCCAAAGATCATTATTTTAATTCCTCTGCTACAAGCATGAGTTCTGAAGAACAATTGTTCAGTTGTTGTCACTTCTCCGCTCTTTTGCGGACATCAAGCCACTGATTTTCTTCCACCTGAGCTATATGTGAACACTTCTTGAGTTGCATTTAGGAGTTTGTCCTTCATAGCATCACTCTCTTCAGGATAGTAATCACATCCCATTGGAGAAGGGAAAACAAAAACATTTTCCCTCCCCCTATTCAGGAATGCCTCATGGTACTGGGAAACTCCCAGGCTAATTTTCCCATTGTATATACAACACCTTACAGTTTATAGGTGCTTTCATAGTCTTAACTTTCTGTGATCTTCTCCAAGAATGCTATTGAGATAACAGGAAAGAGATTATTATAAGATCTTCATTTCACCAATGAAAACTGAAGTGCAGAGTCAGACTTCAAAACTAAGTTCCTTCTCACCAAACCAAGCAGAAAAATCACACAAAAGTACGTTACATGTTTTTGGAATGAATCCTGGGTTTTGTTTATACATAGTCATGTCAACAGGCTGTAACTGCTGACTGACTCAGTTGAAACAGAAACTAGCTCAGTGGACATGTCTCATTATTAGTCTTAATAACAAAAAATACCACAACCTGGATTGATGCAGCTGAAAAGGTAAGGGAAGCAAGACTGTCTACTCTTGTGCTCCCCGAAAGCATGGCCATTGTGCAAGCTGTTCTAGATATGATACTTGTCAACCAAAATTTCCAGGAAATGAATGGGCACTGTCACTTTTTATTTGGATGTCAGAAAGAATTTATCCTCTGCAGTCATTTCTCCCCTAGATAAGATTTGGGGATTAAATTGTTCCCCCATTTAGAGAAGTCCTATCACTCTCCTGGGCTGTATCTTCATTTGGTGTGAAATGAACCAAGGCTCCTTACCTAAGCTACAGTTCTGCAGGCTTGAAACCACAGACTCTTTCTCAGTAAGACAAGTAAGTAAGGATTCCTGGGGCTCTGGAAAGTACTTCACTTTCCCAACTTCAACTATTGGAGGATTTGGGCTGGATCTCTGGTATTGCATAAATTGAGAGACAGAGAGACAGAGAGAGAGAGAGAGAGAGAGAGAGAGACAGAGACAGAGAGAGAGAGAGAGATTCATTATTTTGGAGATCTCTGAGCTCCTCATTAATTGTCTGCTAACAACAGATCTTTCAGAGGCATGACTTAGATCTGAGAGCCTCTCAACTTTCCCATGTCCTGACATCACAGCCCACCTAGAAAGCCAAGTCCAGGGATATGGAAATTGATAACACCCCAGCTGCCCCTGAGATGATTCCTCAAGGAGATCTTTGCCAGGTTGTTACCAATAAAGAAGAGAGATGACTGTGTGACTCATTTGTCGCCAATGACCCCATCTGGTGCAGAGGAACTGGGTACAGGAGGAGGACTGACTGTAGGGTGAGGACTGCCACTAACTGCACAGGCATCATCAGCCATCCACCTGTTCAGGTCATTAACATCATGGTGCTCTCTGAAAGAGGCTGTGGTGTTTCCATTTCACAAATACTGAGGGAGGTTAAAAAACCACACACACACACACACATACACACACACATACATCTTGGAACCTATTTTTAGCTCCAAAAGCCACTCATCCAGGCTGGAGTACAGTGGTGTGATCTTGGCTCTCTGCAACCTCTGCCTCCTCGGTTCAAGCGATTCTCATGCCTCAGCCTCCTGATTAGCTGGGACTACAAGCATGTACCACCACACCTGGGCTAATTTTTGTATTTTTAGTGGAGACAGGGTTTCACCATGTTGGCCAGGCTGGTCTCAAACTTCTGACCTCTAGATGATTTGCCTGCTTCGGACTCCCAAAGTTGTGGGATTACAAGAGTGATTAAAAATCACTTTAACTGGGGCCTGATTAAAAATCTTTAATTGCCTCTAGGAATTGTGAGGACATTCATGGCTATTGTGCTTCTACTCCACAGTTAAGGACGTCCCCCAGGGACTCCTGAACTGACCAATGACAATGAGAAATTGACCAGGAGCATATTTTTTCCTTCATTTTAAAAAGAAGCAATAACCAATACAAAACCTTCTTGGGGATCAAAGTCTCAAAATTTTGGTAGCAATTTGATAAAGTATCCACAATACAACTCATTCTTGTTATCTCTTTTTTGGTTCTAGTTGTTTCCTTTCTTCTTTGTCCATGCAAAAGATGATGGTAGGAGGGGAGCATGAGAGTCCTCCCCAAATCTGCTTCTGGTGCTGCTGTGTGGATTACATAAGCACACAGATGTGAATACATCCGTAAACATCACAGCATTCTACAAATGCCATTTATGAGCAGGAGGCATGCTTTTTTAATGTAAAAGCTTGGGTGTCTCCCCTAAGCTCCCCAGCCTGGGTGAAACCATTCTAGAATGTTCTGTGTTTCACTCCACCAGAGCACTGTTACCGCATTACCTTCATTTCCCTACTTGAGGGAAAACAGTGTAATGAATGGATCCTTGAAGCCACACTGTGGTACAGGGCAAGCAGTGAGAGATAAAGATGGGCAGAAGAAATGTGCATATGAAATGTGCAAACAGAAAGGACTCTCCTCTTCCCTGGTCCAGCCTGGGAGGGCTTTTCTTATCAGACTGGTCAGGGGAGATCAAACAGTCCTTCACTGGACAAGGCTCTGAGTCAACATCGCTGTGGAAAAGGGTCTCACCCCTTCAGGTTTCCTCATGCATGCAGCATGGAGGAGGAGTAGCCTTTAGGGCTCTCCAGTTCTGCTTTCCTTAGTCAGTGGGCTCTGAAATCCAAAGGTTTCTGTGTTGCAGGACAACTTTGGTTACAACTTAGGATAGTGGCATGCCAGAGGCAGCTCCTATTGTAGAGAAAGCAGGAGAGAAAGAGAGAATTGTTATATTTTTAGTTTTGGTAGCCAATTGATGTCACATTGATATCTCAAAATTGGTTCTGGTTGGCAGTATTTGCACAAGGGAAATTGGTAAATACTACAGCTAAGGTCTTTTTTTTTTTTCCTCCAGAGAGCTGGTTGTTAAATATTTAGTAACAAACCATTGGCTTCAAGTTGTGTTAAAGTGTAGAACTCCAAATTTTGCTCAAGCCTTCTTGATTATATTCTCTTTTCCCCTCTTCCCAAGGTGCTTTTGAATTCTACCCTTCTATTTGCTCTTGGTGTGTACTTCTAGAGAAATGCTAATGTTACATTCACAGAGGTCAAAGAGGTACGAATAAATAAACCGTTTATTTGTATAGAACCCTTATATTGTTTGAAGTGATGTCACATGTATTTTTTTTTTGTTTTTGATCTACATCACAACCCTGAGAAAGACAGAGTTAGTACTCTTATTTACAATTTGCAGATGGGAAAACTGTAATTCACAGTGGCTGCATGGGAACGATGGGGCCAGGCAAGGAGGCGGCCCAGGGGATCCTCCCCACCACCTTGCTGCCCCTGAAAGTCAATGAAACACCGCCAGACAAAGAACCCACCATCCCCAGACCAGACTGTGGCCGGCCAGGAAGGGCCAAACTGCAGCGAGTGCACAAACGGCTTTTATGTGGTTTGAGGCTACATTCTGTGATTCTTTATGTAGAAGCAAATTGTCCTTTTAATTATTGTGTGGGCTGAACTGAAATAGATGTACATTCCTTGAGCCACTGGCAGCAGCCAGAGTGGCCCAGGTGTTCAGTGTGAAGATCTGCCAAATTTCAAACTTGATGCTTATAATTGGGAGTGGTATCTGTTTCTCTGCAGAAAGCTTTTGCTTTCCTTAAACCAAAGCCTTTGGAATATTGTAAATGGGAAACACAATGGGGAGGATCCCCTGGCCCTCCTCCTTGCCTGGCCCCATTGTTCCCATGCAGCCAAGGTCAAGGCGTTGATGGTGTATTCCATTAGGAGAGAGTTGGAGACAAGGTCCTGGTGGGCAGTAGGTGTTCACTGACATATTAAAGGTTCCATCCTGTGGCCTTGATCCATCTCAGCCACACAAATTGTATAACTGTTGCCAAAGGGTAAGATCCTTTTGAACGTCTGGGATTGTTGTCTTTAAAAATACCTTCGTATAGTCTCATACGAATTTGTTGCAGGGAAGCACGTTGGCCTATACAGAATTGGAGTTTTCAGAAAATCAAAGCAAAGGAAAAAACAGGCCCTGATCCTGCATTCTTCTTTGTTCTTCTGCCTCGGAGCCAGGGAGACAGCACTGACTCTGGGCTCTTGCAGAGATGCTCTGCAGACAGATCCATCCCCACCCTCCCTAATTGCTGCCCAGGCTCAGGTGATCACCAACACCCATTCCTTTGTTCCTCCCTGAATATTTTCCCACAAACCAAGCCCCGGAGCCATCTCCTCTTTTTCTCTCCCCAAAAACTAGGGCTCTCTGATGCCCTACCTCCTCGGCAGGTCCCCAAGACGACTTGAACAGGAGGCCTACGTTGATCCAAATTGCTGCAGGACCCACAGAACAAGGCTTCCTATCGCCCTGCTGGAGGACCTGGGCAGAGTCATGAAATTCCCAGAGTGGGTGTTGTTGGCTTCCCTGGTGCCCCTTCCCTCCTGTCATGACATCACAAAAATTGTTCTTTAGGGAGATTCTCCGCCTCCATTTCATTCTATCATTGTGGGACTATGAATCAGGCTTGGTGGGATTTTTAATCAAAAGGTTCTCCCCTCTCTTGGCCAAGGGGAGACACTTGACCCAGTCTGCACCTCTCAGACTCTTTTGTAGAAATTCTGAGCGCAGTGCCGCAAGGTGGAAGGCAAGGAGGGCTCACGCATCCCAGGGCTGAGATGGGAGAAGCTTGTCCCCTGACTCCTGCAACTTAAATCTTCAGGGCTGTCCTGCATCCTCTTTTATCTCTCAACTGTCTTTCCTGTGAACTAATCTTTCCAATAAATTTTTTTCTTTTTTTTTTCTTTTTTCTTTTTCTTTTCTTTCTTTTTTTTTTTTTTTTTTAGAGTTTTGCTCTTGTCACCAGGCTGGAGTGCAATGGCCTGATCTCTGCTGACTGCAACCTCCACCTCCCAGGCTCAAGCAGTTCCCCTGCCTCAGCCTCCCAAGTAGCTGTGATTAAGAGGTGCCCACCACCACATAATTTTTGTATTTTTAGTAGAGATGGCACTTTGCCATGTTGGCCAGGCAGGTCTCAAACTCGTGACCTCAGTGATCCACCTACCTAGGCCTCCCAAAGTGCTGGGATTATAGGCGTGAGCCACCATACCCTGCCAAAGTTTCTTTTTTGGTTTATTTTTCTCAAGTTATCCAGTTCATCTGTTGCTTACAATCAAAACAACTGGAATTCGCAAAGTCCCAAATAAATGAAAATCTACACACTGTGGCTTGAGGCTCTAGCTGAGGCCCATTGGCATGTCTGATGTATCTGAACTTGGCAATGGCACATCCCCATTGAGCGACAATAACCAAAGAGGTTGGGGTGGAAAGTTGAGAATGAACCTAAAACAGTTCAAAACTGCGGGTTATGAATGACCAAAACCTTCACCAATAATGAACGGGCATGAAGTGGGAACTTGCTCAAGGGTCTCTCCCAGTTTGTTTCTGAGTGGCCCCCTGTTCTTAGGGCCCCCTGGGTTTCCCTGGGCCTGGGCCCTTGCTCTCATTCTCTCTCTCTTTATCTCTGCACTTGTGTGGGCTCTTGACATTTCTGTTTCCGCTACTGGTAGAAGGGTCTCTTACCCATCCACCTCTGTCTCGGTCTCTCTTTATATGCATCTCTGTCTCTTTCTTCGTTGATATGGCAGGTGATCCTGGTAACTAGATGATGGAAGTCTGTGATTTGGTCACACCAGTGTTTTCAATGAGATAAAACTGAAACCAAGCCCTCATTCTGTGCTCTGCTAAGTAGTGGCTCAAAGAGATGAGTGGAATGCAGCCCCTGCCTTTAGGTGATATGGTTGGATTTGAGTCTGTGGAAAAGAGTCTAGGCTGGAGGCACAAAGACTGTAGGGTGACATTGTCCTGGCCTGGGATAACCAGGGTGACAGCCATGGTGTGGAGGCAGGAGGGGTTTCAGCGACCCACAGAGCCACAAGAAGGGAGAAACCCAAGTGACACAGTTTCCTGATCTGGGGCACGGAAGGTATGTTCCTGAGAGAGTAAAGGGCTACATTTTACTTCCCCCTGTGGTTTAATGAGTGGCCTCGAGGGAAATGGGCAGCTACAACTCAGAAGTCAGTCCCTTTTTATTTTGTGTCTCAGGATAGTTGCATTTTTCCTGACCTCCCAAGAAGAACAGCCCCTTCGCGCCAGAAAACTTAGAGACCACACAGCAGACATCCCTGACACCTGCTTTTCTCTTAGTCCTTGTACTTCTCTAGACCCAGAGAGAGACGCACGCCGCAGGCAACTGCTTAGCAACTGCACGTAGGAAATTGGGATTCCAAACTATTCCTGTGGGTTTTTTCCTCCCCGCTTTGTTCTCCTGTTTTGTTTTCAGTTATTCATGATTCAGCCATTGTTCCATCACACAACACACTAACCGGTTCTGCAGGCCCTGGGATCTGAACTGCACTGGGGCCACGGCTGCCCTGGTTCCTGGGGGGGCTTCAGGGCCCCAAGTGATTCCCCAAAGACCTGGCTTGGGTGAGCCACAGGGGGTGGGCAGCCCCCATGTGAGGCTGTCCTTAGGGCCCCTTGGGTTTCCCTGGCCTGGGCCCTTGCTCTCATTCTCTCTCTCTTTATCTCTGCACTTGTGTGGGCCCTTGACATTTCTGTTTCCCATCAACCTCTGTCTCTTTCTTCATTTCTCTCTGTCTCTGTGCGTCTCTCTGCCTCTCTGATCTCTGTGTCTCTATCTCTGTTTCATTTGTCTTTTTTTGTCCCTGAGTCTTTGTTTTCCCGCTGTCTTTCTCTGCTTCTATTTCTGTCTGACTCTGTGTGTCTCTGTTTGTCTCTTTCTGTCTCTGTAAGTTTGTATCTCTCGCTCTGTCTCTGCATCTCTCAGTTTCTCATTTCCCCACCTTTCTGTTTGCTTTTTGTCACCCTCTCTGTTCTTCCTCTGACTCTCTTTCTCCAAGTCTCTCTCCTTCTCTCTCTCCCTTCCCCCACACCCCTCTCTCTTTCTGAATTTCTCTTTGAAGCTCAGCAGCTTGGCCCAAGTCCCAAATGAAATGGGCTCAGTTTCCAGAATAGCTAACATTGCACATTGGGAGTTAATTTTTTCCCTCATCATCAACTTTCCTCCCATTCCAGAATCCCTGAGTCTGCCCCAAAGGGCTTCCTAGGAAAGGGCCCACGTGCCGCAGCAAAAGCCATACAGCCATGCTGCACCCCAGAGAGCACCAAAGAAGGCCGATTGACAACTGCAACGTGCAACGTGCTGGGCTTTCTCTGGCAGTGCTCCAGCTAGTCAGAGCCAATTAATATGAAACCAATAGGCCAAATCAACGTTTTCAGAAGTTAACTCAAAAAAATCCCTGAAGATTAACCAGCCTGTGGCCTTTGCTATGAAATTGTTACCACACCACTTTCTTTTCTTTTGAAAGTCCAGATGGGCAGATAAATCCAAAGTGGATCAACCACATCTGCCATTCCTCCACACAAATTATACCCCCTCCCACCACTTCCCTCTTCCCTCTCCAGCATGCAAAGCACTCAGGGCCTGGGCTGAATTGATATTTTATGCCACACTGTATGTTTTGAATTCCCCATTGTATTATGAGGAACCACATCATGACCCCTCTGAGGCAGAGAGCTGGCAGATTCTGAAATTTGCCTTCTCCAAAGGTAAGAACTGCATGTGTGGAGGGAAGGCTTTCCTCCAGGCACCAAATGGGCCAAGAGTAGACCCCAGCCCCATTGGCTGCCTTCTCCAGTGTTCTGAACCAGTATTCAAATCAGCAAAGTCCAGGTGGCTGTTTTCTATTCATAATGCCCCCTTTTCTACATTTGCCAGGTAATGTATTATAGTATCATGCCCAGTTGAGAGATAAGGTTATTCGTAAAGTCCTTTCTTGAAGAAGAGACTTGGGGGAAGAAAAGGAGAGAGGCAGGAGGGTTCCTTGGGATGGGCGCCTCTTCTGCAGAGTAGCTGGTGCTACTGGAATCCAGGCAGTCTATAGGGTTTGAGCCAAACGTCCAAAGTAAAGGCCACCACCATAGGATATCTGCATAAATGGGTCCTTGAAACAAGAAGGACTAGAGATGTCAGAAATGGAAAATCTTGGGAAGAACCAAATCAAGAGAGTTCTGGAACGTAATACTGGGAAATACTTAAGAAACTGATTCCCATGGTGGCTTTTTGAGTGCTTCCTGGGTAGAGTGTACAAGAGTGTTAAAAGGCTAAGAACAGAATGACATAATCTGGAGCACAGTAGGAAACTTTTCGAGTCCAAATCCTTTAATTCCAAAACTTGTGTTCTTTAGGTAAATTAGTAAGCATTTTCCAAAGTTTCTCTGAGAAGAAAGCAGCCAGGTGAATGTACATTTTATATAGCTAGGGACACCTATTAAAACCTCACTTTCCCTTTAAGATTATTAAGAAAAGTATAGGGAATGTTCTATTTTATGTGGACTGGGACTCTTTGCACAAACACTGAGATTTTATACAAGAAACTGAAATCGCAGAATTACAGAGCAGGAAGATATTTAGAGATCAACTGATCCTAAATACCCTTTTCATTTGCCAGATGAGGAAACAGAAGCTGAGAGATGGAATATTTCATATAAGATTACCCAGCAAGTGTGATGGGTGGTGACTTACACCTCAACCCCAACCTTGGAAGTTGGTCATGTGGTTGAGACATTTCTTCATGTCATTCTCAGAGGACCAGCGAACAAAAAAGATGTTGTCTGTGGATTAGCACTCCTGGGATTTGAGTCTTTAAAATGTGGTTGTTTAGAAGTTTGGGAGAGGCTAGCCTTACAGAAAGCACCTTGGGTTTTGCAGGGCTCTGTTAGCAGGACAAGCAGCACACGTAGGCTCTCCTGAGTTCCTGACACCAGTGACCTTCCAGGGTTTGGCTCAGCGTGTTGCTCTGTTCCCGACCAGAGCATGGCTTAGATGGAGTCCCACCTGCTGGTTCTTACGCTGGCCTCCGCACTGGATGTTGAGATGCTCTGCTGTGTATCGTCTGACAGCTCATCTGGCCCCAAAGGCCTGAGCAGATCTTCTCCCTGCCTGGCCTGCCTCCAAAGTCTGAGGCCTGGTCCTGGTCCTGATGTTGGCTTGAACTGGACAGTTTCTGTCATTACCTTGGCCACACATTCAAGGCCACCTGATGGAGATGCCCTGATGACTCTGGGAATCCACAGCATCTACTGCATGCCAGATGTGACCTCACAGTGATAAAAGTAAGCTCATCACCTGATCCAATCACCATATCTCCCCACCCTTCCCACCATCCACAAACACATGCACCTGTCTGCCCATTTTACAGATAAATAAATTGAAGCTCACAAAAGAGAAGTGATGTGCCCCAAAGCACACAGCCCTAGGTAGTAGAGTAGATATTCTGCTCAAGGTAGAGACTTCACCATAAGAAGCCATCCTTCCATTTTCAGTTCTAATGAAGAAAATCCTTTTGGGTTATTGTATTCCACCTACGCTTTACGGAAGTGCATTCTTAGTTCCTGCCCAAATGTTAGGTGACATCAGCAGATGAACAGCAAGGCCTAGTCTGAACCATTTCCTATGACTACAAAATCATTAGAAACAAAAAGGTATTTCTGAAAATTGTAAATGTGAAGAAGCCAATATTCATTCACTGTTCCCTAGTACCAAGTCTTATTTAAGCACTTTATATGTACTAGTTTATTTAATCTTCATAATGGCCCCATGAGGAAGGTACTAGTGTTTTCCAGCTTTCCAGATGAGAAAACTAAGCAACAGAGAGATTAGGTTACTTGCCAGAGATCACACTGCTGAAAAACAGCAGAGCTGGGATTCAATCCAGGCTGTCTGCCTACACTCTTAGGTGCTGTGCTGGGCTATCAAAAATATTTTGGCAGCTAAAGAAATAGTCCAAATCACATACTATTAGATTTGTTGAACAACTGCTAAACTCTGCATAGCTCTTTGGCATGTGCTGTTTAATTAAATATGATTAGCTTTGTTGAAGAATAACCACTAACCTCTGCATAGCTTTTGCATGTGCACTTTCAGTGTGTAACTTCTCATGGCTGCTCAAACCCCATGCAGAAGACTTGGAGGGGAAAAGTGACTTTAGGGGTAATTCACAGAATGAGGATTTGAACTCAGCCCAAATTAAAGCATACTACTTCATCTACATTTTACATAAGGGGACATTGAGGCCCAGAGGGATTAAGTAAGGCAAATCCCCCTCTTGCAGGGAGCCCAGCATAGACATTTCTATGGGATTAGTGCTAAATATGTATGAAGTCCTATGTCAGACCCTGTCTCCAGACTGAAGGATTCAAGGCTCCTGGACTTAGTCCCTTGAGGAGAGCCTGGGGTCTCTATTGCAATTATGCTGGGGAGAAGAGATTTACCCAAGACCCAAGCAGATGCTGTAGGCGAATGAGGGAGAAGAGTGAGGCACAGGGTTAGCTGGGCTGAGGCTGAGAATTCACACTCCAGGCTCCTGTGTGTAGGGCATGCTTGTGGACCCTAGATCCAGAGACCCTTGAGGAGGAAGCAAATAGCATCAACCCATTCCTGCAGGACATAGAATTTGCCATCACCAGTCAATATGGATTTCAATCTTAGATTGGGTCTCTCTAAAGTCTTGTTTACTTCCTTTATAAAATAGGGTCAAAACACTACTGATAATGCTAATTTGATTAGCAGTTAAGTAAGATAATATAGCTCTTATTGATAATACATAGTGGGCCACCATACTTTTTTTCCCTTCCTCATTTTCTCTGTCAAACTCTGTCTTCCTTGACAATGATCTGAAGAAGGCATTGATGAGATTTTATTTCCATTCAAGGATGAGATGAACTGAAAATTTTTTTTTGAGATGTCATCTCACTCTGTTGCCTAGGCTGAAGTGCAGTGGTGCAATCTCAGCTCACTGCAACCTCCGCCTCCTTGGTTCAAGTGATTCTTTTGCTTCAGCCTCCCGAGTAGCTGGAACTATAGATGTGTGCCACCATGCCTGGCTCATTTTTTGTATTTTTAATAGAGACAGGGTTTCACTGCATTAGCCAGGATGGTCTTGATCTCCTGACCTCGTGAGCCACCTGCCTCGGCCTTCCAAAGTGCTGGGAATACAAACATGAGCCACTGTGCCCAGCCGAAAGTAATTTTTAATGGCTTGCTCGTGTTAGGAGTTTTTGAACCTCTTGTTTGCAATTGGCAGCAAAGGGTAACTCAGATGATGCATTAGTGTCCAGTGGCTGCTGTAATGAATGACCACCAGCCTGGTATCTTAAAGCAACAGGAATGTATTTGTTTCCAGTTCTAGAGGCCAGAAGTCCAAAGTCAAGGTGTTGTTAAGGTTTGGTTCCTTCCAGAGGCTCTCCCCTAGTTGCTGGTCCCTGATGGAAGTCCTTGGAAATCCATGACTTATAGACTCATAAGGACACTTGTCATTGAATTTAAGGCCCACTTGAATCCAGGATGATCTCATTTTGAGATTACCTTAATCCTATGAGCAAATACCCTTATAAGCTCACATCCTGCATTTCCAGTGGACATGAATTTTAGGGAGGCGAGGTTCATTATTCAATCCAGGCAGATTTCACAGGAGAAAAGGGCATTGGATTAATAGAATTAGCTGTGGATTTTGCTTTGTCACTTGCCACTCACTTGCTGTAACCCTGGCCACATCCCTTCCTTTGATCCTCAGCTCGCTCCCCACATCACCTATCATGAGACCATGCAGAAGAGAGAACTTTGCAGAATTTTACCTAAGGCTGAGTGGATTTTATGACTAGAGAGTGGATAAATGGGAACCCAATGAGAAAAGAGACTGATAAAGTAGGGCTTTGCTGGCATCTTCTAAGTAGCAGCTGAAAATATTTTCCGCAAATGCCCGTACATATCAGGATGCCCCACAGCCCTTTACTAAATTGGCCATTTTGATCTCTTCTTGACCAGGTTGTTCTACCTTTCTGGAACTTGCAGCTCTGATGCTTCAGCAAGAACATGATGCCTGAGTCCCTGCCCACTTGTCCACACTCCCTTAGACAAGCCTGCAGACATTATACAACTGCATTGACAGACAGACACCTGTCTCTGGCAGTGTGGCCTGAAACTCATTCTCTGAGACTTGTCTGCTGGCTCTCAGTATACACTGTAACCGAGGAAATGCATGCGTTCCAGATGTTTATCTCCTAATTAAGAATCTGATGTGCCACTTACGGTAATGTACTTGCCCATGCTAATATTTTCTCTTTCCTCAGAGGATCTGCCAGGGTGGATTTGATGTAAAGAAAGACAGAGTGTCCCTGGTGTATTTTAATTAGGAAATTGGTCTCCAGTCACAGTGAGCACCAGGTGCCAGGCCTACTGCAAAGCAGTTCAGATCAACAACCATCCACTGATTTCTATCCTAAGGTGAATGAGGTAGTCTTTGCTTTTGAGGAGCTTTCAGCCTCCAGGGAGGGGACTTGACAGACTCAGACAACTAATTAGCATGCAAGGTGTTCAGTACTCTAAATAAGTCCTGTGGATAGAGGAGTTGGAATTCCACTGGAGGCTTGGAGTTTAGTGAAGATGGAACAATTTAGCCAAGCTTGTCAAAAGGGACCAGTGGGAATTTATCAGGCAGAAATGAAGCAGGACTACATTCCTGGCAGAGGAAATGTCCCAAGTAAAGGCATAAAGGTGTAAAAAAGCAGATATTTGTGCTTTTGTCGACACATCATGTGGTTGATGCCTGGGGTATATGGACAGAGTGGGAAGGGATGAGGGCAGACACCATGGGGACAGATCACACAGTGCCTTAGAAGTCAGGCCAAGGAGTTGATTCTGTAAATGCCAAAGGCAGTATGGCAGTGCTTGATTGGGAAGGAACATGATCAGGATTATATTGTAGATCAGTCACCAGCTATAGCCTAGAAGACTGAAGAGAGGAGGTCAAAGGAAGGAAGAAGGAATAGAAACTGTTGCAACACTTCAAGTTCAAGATGATGGTGACCTGAACGGAGCAGTACCAGGGGAATGGACGAGTAGAACTCATAGAATTGTCCATGGGAGGTTGCAGGAAGAGGAGTGAGGTAGGAATGGAGGAAAAGTCTGCATTTCTGGCTGGGATGACTTTGATATGGTCCATGAACTGAGATGAGGACTTCAGGAGGGAGTGCAAATCTGGGGGCATTGGTGAAAAGGGTACAGTTGAGATGAGGGTTGATTTAGGAGCCACCCCGTCATGAATCCAGCAAATCTCACTCCATGCTGGGTGGGCTATGTGATTTTAAGTGCCTAAGGAGAATCTTAGCTTTTATATTTCTATAATAAAAGCCCCATGGGACTATCCACTGCAAGGACTGGAGTGGGTGTTCTAAACCTGCAGTTTCAGCCTTAGCCAATCTGCCTAAGTGTCAAAGGGAACTTGCTGTGAAGCTCTGGAATCCTGACCTCTGATCTCAACCTCCACTCTGCCCCCTTAACCACAGGTTAGCAATTGCCCAAATGCCTCACACCCTCCACCCCTGCCCCTCCAGCTCTCCCTCTCCACTCCTCTCCCTCCTCCTCTGCCTAGTGCCTTGCCTGGACTTGCTCAGGACAGGGATTTTCTGAGTCTCTTACCCTGCCTTGGCCCATAGATGGGATTTGGTGGCTGGTCGGGTGGGAGGTGGGCAGAAGACGGTAGCATCTCCGTCCCCATTTTTGTTACACCTCCTGTCATATTTCTTCTTTTCCGTCTTTCCAAGATAGACCTTGTAGTCAGATGGGGCTACAAATTGGGTCTTGTGGAGAGACAGTGAGGATGCTTGATGGGCCTGAGTGATTCAAAGTTATTGAAAAACTGGCCCCACTATAAGGGGTAACTCCACAATAAACCAATTGCCCAGTAGAATTGGCATCTAGCAGGTCTTTCTTATTTGTAATTGTCAGAGGCATTTGAACCAGAGCAACTCCATCTTGAATAGGGGCTGGGTAATATAAAGCTGAGACCTACTGGGCTGCATTTTCAGGAGGTTAGGCATTCCAAGTCACTGGATGACATAGGAGGTCGGCACAAGATACAGGTCACAGAGACCTTGCTGATAAAAGGATGTGGTAAAGAAGCTGGCCAAAACATACCAAAACCAAGATGGCAATGAAAGTGACATCTCGTCGTCTCACTGCTCATTATGCATTAATTATAATACATTAGCATGCTAAAATACACTCCCACCCGTGCCATGACCATTTACAAATGCCACAGCAAGATCAGGAAGCAACCCTATATGATCTCAAAAGGGGAGGAATTCTCAGTTCCATGAATTCCCCCTCCTTTCCTGGAAAGCTCATGAATAATCCACCTTTTGTTTAGCATATAATCAAGAAATAACCAGTAGCCAACCAGCAGCACTCAGGACTGCTCTGTCTATGGGGTAGCCATTCTTTGATTCCTTTACTTTTTTAATAAACTTGTTTTCACTTTACTCTATGGACTCACCCCAAATTCTTTCTTGCGTGAGATCCAAGAACCCTCTCTTGGGGTCTAGGATCGGACCCTTTTCCAGTAACATAATCATTGCTTTTTTGCTCCTTTATCTCTTACTTTCTTCAGTAAGTATGAGCAGAGCATCTCCTCTGGGCAAGCACTGGTTACAGCCTGGGACACAGGAGGCAAGTTAGGTCAGAGAGCAAGTCTACCAGGAGCACCAGATCGAGAGGCAGAAAAGAAAGCAGATGCTCACAGCTCCCAAATGAGGCCCGTGGCTGAGAGAAGTCCAGAGAAAGGGAACAAGTCATTTGAGAACAGAGCTACTTCATCCACGTGGAGGATACGCTTTCATAGGGAGAAAGGAACCAGGGCATTCTAGGCAAAAACACGGCATGAGTGGCCATGCCCGGTTCTATCTTCCCTCCTTCCTTTCTTCATTACCCTTCTCCTCTCTTCTCTTCCATCTTCTTATCTCAACAAAATACTAATGAAATACTTGCACTATTTTTACACTAACGTGTATTATTTTTATTTAGCGCTGCCTATGACATAAAGACAATCTCCTCTTTATCACTCCCACCGCAGAGATGAGGCATGTGTGACTTAGAGACTTTAGGTGGCATCCTAGTGAGTGGCTAGAGGGTAGTGGACTTCGGAATTGGATGATAGATTCTGTTATCCCCTCCATTTTATATACTGCTTCCTTCTGGAAAAACTTTGGAAAGTGGTTATGTGCAGTTATTCTAATCTGTTTAAGTGCCTTCTTGCCATTGTATGAGAAAATAGTATGAACAGGTAAGAAATGCACTAAATAGAAGGTCAGGAGACCTGGTCCTGTTATCTTTACATAGGATCTCAGGGAGAGGATGAGGAAGGTCCTTCTTTTGCCTCCCATGCCCTACATACCTTGAGGTTCCCTCAACAGAACAAATGGAACCAACCACATAGCCCAGAGGCTTGCTGTGGCTCTTGCATAGCTGACCAGGGCTCATTGCTTCACTTAATATTCTGCTGTTGCCATCTTAAAACTCTTCACAATTTTAACGAGGCCCTGCATTTTTATTTTTTACTGGGACCCACAAGTCATGTAGCCAGTCTTTCCCAGGAAACCTGCTTTCCTGTCCATTCACTGTCTCACTGTCGCTGTCTGACTGCCTCCCTTCAAGTGATTCCCCACTAGCTCCCCTGCGGCCAGGACTGTTCCTTTGATCTGAGACACCGGCTGGTTCCTGGGTCCATGCAAAATAGCAGAATGATGGTGTCCAGCACCAGACATGATTATCCAAATCATTTCCTCCTGTGACCAGGACCTGGTTTAATACTTCCCAGGTACCAGGTGTTCCCCAAATATCTGCACGTGGAAGGGTTTGGGTGGCTCCATTCTTTTCTCTTTCGATAAAACAATTAGGTCACTTAGAATATGAAAAGCTTTGAAATCATGAAAGTACTTTATTTGAAGTTTGGGGAAGAAAAGACTTTGATGGTGAAGAGAAAGAGAGCTATTTCCATTTTAAACAAAGAAACAGCAGGAGAGATTTCTGGGAGACGGTAATAACTCAGATTCTGTTATCCATAATATTGGTAAGAGACTTTACAGAGTCACTCATTTAGTAAATTGGGACTAGTCCCAGTAGGTAGACAATGCAGAAGGAAATCTTTGGGCTCAGAATAATGAAGAGATTCTAGCATTCAGAGATTTCCGGACTGAGATTTGGCCAACTCAAAAGACAGTGAATTACTTATCGCTGGAGGCAATGAGCAAATTGCTGGTTTATGCCCATTCAACAGAGGGACGGAGAAGCTCTGAGCATCAAATGGGCAATTGGACCAGATAGAGTTTAAGGTTCTTAACAACCCTGGCAACTTGTGTTAGTCGATTCTAGTGGATTTTTCTAACCCAGTGATTCTATAATTTTTTAAATTTATACCTAAAAGCTAAAGTTGCCAACTCTCTTTTTCTATTTCTGCAGGAGACAAGTGAAGAATATAGATTTTCATATTTACCATATAAGCAGGAAGATATTCATTGCTTGAAATTACTGTGATAATTCCATAATTCTAGGTGGTGGCTTTCTTAAAATGAATGAATGAATGAACAAATTAATTAAGGAAAGAAACGAGAAATATTCAATGCAGAAAAGTTATTTCAAGATTGCCAAGGTCAGAAAGGGTAGACCTCAGCTGGTAGTTCTCTCAGGACATGAGGTTCCATAATCTTAGAAACTGCTTGATGCCAGCAGCCTCTGGGGTGTCCGTTTCCCTGCACAGAGTAGAGTGAACAGCATTAGCACATACCTGGCCAAGGGCCTGGAAAGAGGATGTTTGTGCAACACTAATAGAACCCTCTGTGTAACATCACAGTGTTCTCAGCATTTCCTCGGGCAGAAGCCACATCCTGGAAACAAGTCGTGTACAGGTACATGAAGATGCGGCTGGCAACATCTGTGTTTATTCCATTGAAAGCACAAAAAGCACAGGTCCTGAGGTCAAGAGGACTGTGTGCTGGTCCTGGTTCTGCCTGTAAATGCTTAGGTGGCTTTGGCCAAGTCCCTTCTCCTGGGAACTCAGTTTTTCCATTTTAAAAATAGGGATAATAACAGTTTTTCCCCCATACAATGGTTATGAGGGTTGAATTTGTTAACATTTGTAAAATGCCTTAAAAAGCATCCGTTGTGTCTTTAACCCAAAAAGTGTCACTAGTCTTTATAGCAACCTTTTTAGATAGGCATTCTCTGAAGGAATCTGAGGCTCAGGTAGTCAGCGATGTCTACAAGGTAATATACCTGGCCATCACCCCACTTTTCCACTGTCACCAGGGCCAGATCAGCTATAAAATGACTTCCAATTCTGACATTTAGAGATCCCATCTTTATAAACTGACAACTTTGCCTGGATTACACGTGTCCCTTAGTGCTGATGGGCACCAGCTAGATGTAGGAAAGGTTCACTCACAAGGGGATCTCCAATTCTGTTGGTAATGTGAAAGGCCATTTTCAGCACCGGCATCTTGCTCTGTGTTTGTTGCGGCCTTGGAGGCTCTGACAGACCCTGCCTATGTAACCTAGAGCTACTGGGCCTCCTTTGCATTAATGACGTGGAGGCTGGTTCTTCCAGCTCTGCAGCAATTCTAAATACATTCCGAGGTTGCCAAAATAAATGTCGAATCCTGATGCTCTATTTGTAGTCCCTGTGTAGGTCAACATCCCACAGCTTTCAAAGCTACTACAAATATTAGTGCCTGCTCCTCTCTTGTCCTCCTCTGTAATCGACCACCGACCCTGTCTTCAAGGTGAGTCCCATATGCTGCTTGAAATTTCTAAGTGAATCTACATTATATACAAGGTCTAAGCTTATCATTCCAGACCCTCAGGTGTTAGCTCTTTCCTACCTGGCTTCCTCTCCTATTCTCTCATTCTCCCTCCATGGGCTTCCCTGCACTGGCCCCCAGGGCAGCCAGCCCTCCAGCTGTGAAAAGCTCTTGCTATAATCTGAACATGTCAGGTTGTCCTCCTCTTCCCTCATCTACACCAGACACTTCTGGGGAAAATGCCCACCCTTTCCTCCTCTCCTGTTATTATGGCTAAAGTGCTCTCTCTAGACCCCATGCATGCCCTGTTGCTTTCTCGAGGACTTCATCTGTTCTCTGTTTTCTTTTTTTTTTTTTTTGCTTGTTTCTTCATATAAAGTTAAAAGTGCTCACTCCCTCCCATTTTAACGAAACTTCCCAATACCCATGTTTCACCCCAGCTATCGTCCTTCACAGCCAATACTTTCTGCCACTAATTCTTGACCTCCTACTTACTCTTCAATTCATTGTAATCTGATTTTTGGTCTTTCCATTTTACCAAAATACTTCTTGCCATTGTTTCTTCAAATCATCTTTTTCCTAAATCTAAAAGGCTAATCATTCCCAAGGCATTTTTAATTTGACCTTTCAAAAGAATTTGATATTGTTGATTATTTCCCACTTCTTTAAAGTCTCCCTTCCTTCATCCTGGAGTTTGTTCGTTTTTTCCTCTCTCCTTGGCCACATCTCCGACTTCACATCCTCTGCCTCTGCAGGCTCTTTTTCTTTCTTCCCTTTAAATGCCTTTCTCCGCTTGCAATAACGCTGCTAGTCAAGATGGGTTACAAAGCGCTAACCAACAACCCTTAAGATCTCAGTGACGCATATTTGTTATTTGTTTAGGCTACATAGCCATTGCAAGGCGGCAGTAGGAAAAATCTGAGAACCATGGACAGTCATTCTGCTCTACGAGTAAGACTGAGCGCTAATCAAGAAAATTCCAATATTTTCCCAGCTAGACTTCAGAATGACTCTGGTTACAACTTTTTTAAGTGTCTTTAGTCATTACCCTATGCCTGTCTCACCACTGTGTCAGGGCAGATAATTTGTCTCTTTCATTCCCAGGAGTTTAGATTGGGAGAATCAAGGAGCTGTACTTAAAGAAATATACCCAAGGAGATGTATTGACACCTAAACATGATTTAGTTGATGAGATTCCAGACTTCAAGTTGATTGATTGGATAGAATGAGAATTGGGGGAGCCTTGGGGAGGGGCAAATGAGTTTTGCATGTGGGAGGCATGTGAACCACTAGGGGCTGGAGTCAGACTGTCACAGCCAGTCTTCAAGACAGTCCTCATGTTCCTAGCCTTCTAGTATTCACTTCCTTGCACAGATTCCTCCTCCACTGGATGGGGCTGGCCTGAGTAAATAAGTAGGATATTTCAGAAATGATGGAGTGTGATTTTGAGGGTAGGTCATAAAAGACACAGTGACTTCTGTCTTGCTGTCTGCCTCTGGTGTCACTCACAATGGGGGAAACAAGAGCCTATGTCATGAGGGCATCCAGCAGCACTGCGGAGAGGGCCACCCAGCCACCAACAGGGACCTCTTGCCAACGACTATGAGAGGGAGCCATGTTAGAAGCAGATCTTCCAGCACGTCACATCTTCAGATGCAGCTTTCATTGACTTTCTGATGACAACTTGAGGAGAAACCCTGGGTCAGAAAATAAGCTGAATTTCTGACCCACAAATTGTGTGAAATGCCAGTGTCCATCAGCAAGTCTTCATCATCCCACTTTCGCCCAGTCGTGTTAGCTCTCGACTAAACCACGGCAGCCGTTTCACTAACAGGTCTCTTTGCTTTCAAATTTCTTCCTTTTCCGAAATTCACTTTCCCTGTGGACCTGAGTGAAACATCGAAGGACAAATCTGCTGAACATCCTCTGAAGATTTCCCAGTGCTTCTAGGAGAAATCCTAAACTCCCCAGTGTGACCTATGAAAGCTGTGTGATCTGACTGCTGCTGACCTTTGCAAACTACCTCTCATGACTCATTCTTTTCAATTCAAAATTTAGGTCTTCAAGTGTCTTTCGTTTTCTAGAATAAGCCTTCCTTTTTCTTGTTCCTTGACAAGACTTTCTGACAAACTACTGTCTGCCCAGAACACTCCTCTGTTCTCTTTTCTTTCCCAATTATTTTTCCCTTTGACCCCACATCTCTGAGATGCCTGTCCTGACTTTCCGTGTCCACATCTGGGAAGCGACTCTTCTGTGTTCCATGATGACCTATATCATATCCTTATCACAATATTATCCATCCTAATGATATTACAGGAACAGTAATATTAACAACTACTTTTAACGGATTCTCTCTGGGACTACCCATGTGTCATCTGAAGACATTTTCTCCACTCAAGAGCCTCTATACATGTTTTTGAAGATGGTCTTTGATCACAGAGCATGCTTGACACACACTTAGGGCAGGCTAGAAGCACTGCAAAATTAACCTCAATCAATGAGGGTCAAGAGTTAGTGAATAAAGAGCCCATTTTCTTCACCTTAATGGGTCCCTTTCGAGGTGTGCTCTATGATATGTCTCAAAGTTTCAGCAAGATTGAGCCCCAGTTGCCCAGAGCAGTTACCTGCCCATAAATGTATCCTTCATTAGCAATCTTTTTTTTTTTTCCTGTGTGTCCCACCTCTACTCCCTCATAGCTTCTTGCATCTTTTCCCAAGTAAATTGCTAGGACACATATCCTTTCTCAGGGTCTAATTTTAGAGTTACTCACATTGGGTCACAACCACTTAGTCAGCACTTACCATGAGCTGGACCCTGGGTCAAGCTCTTTATATGCATTATATAGTTTAAGTCTTTTAGCAACCCAATGAGATAAGTGCTAATTCATAAAATTAGGGTAATACTACTTATTCATAGCATTGTTGTGAAGTTTAAGCGGAATGCATGTAAAATGCTCAGAACTTGGCAAGAATGGAAGAGAAGGCAAACTTGAAGAGTTTAGCACAGTCTTTTGCAAAGTAAGCAACTGGTCATTTGCCCAAGATCACACAGATACTAAGTGATAAATTTTTACCAAATTCTGCCAGATTCCAAAGTCCTATACTGTCTTGTCAGTTGTAACCTTCTATTCAATTATTTTCCACAGGAGACTGTAGGCTCCATGGGAACAGGGACCATGTTTATTATATTTAGTTTTATTCCCACAGCCTGGCATTCAGTAGATAGCAAAATATTTGTGTTGAATCTATTTATCCTTCCCCCTCAAGTCCGTTTTATATTTAGTTTATATTCATTATTCACAAGAACTTTTATTTGAGTTATTACTTAGAATAATTATAAAAACTATATATAAAAACAGCATGTCATCTTCAAAAAGCTGAATTTTTCTCTTATTTTTTTCTCTTCAGGAAGATAGTATATTTCCATTTAGGGAAGGCAGCATATTTAGTGGCAAGGTCATGCTGGTTTTGAAGTCTAAAAGACCCAGTATAAATCTTGTATTTTCAATTCTATGATCTTGGAAAAAAATACTTAGTCTCTCTGATTTGTAGTTTTTTCATCTATAAAAGAGAAATGATTATACCTCCCATACTAGTTATTTACTTTTGCATAACAAGTTACCTAAAAACTTAGTAGCTAAAGACAACAAACATTTACTATCTCACATAGTTTCTGAGGATCAGTAGTCCAGGAATAGGTTAGCTGGGTTGTTTTAGCTCAAGATATCTCATGAATTGCATTCAAGTTTTCTGCTAGGACTGTCATCATCCGAAGACTTGACTGGGGCTGAAGATTGCCTTCCAAGCTCACTCTTATACTTGTTGGCAGGACTCTCAGCTCCTCTCCGTGAGAGACTCTCACAGTATGGCAGTTAGTTTTCCCCAGAGAAAAAGTTCTCAGAGGGTGGGAGAGGTAGCCCCCAACACAGAAGCCACTGGGTCTTTTGTAACCTGATCTTGGAAGTGTTGTACCATCACTTCTTCCATATTCTATTGGTTGCAGACACCAATCCTCACACAGGGTGGAAGGGGAAACCACACAAGGAAGTGAATACCAATAGGTGAGATCACTGGTGCCATCTTGGAGTTTATGCACAACATTTCCCATATGGAGTTGTTGTTGGGGTTCACTCAGGGTGGCTGGCAAAATATTAGGGAAATATTGGGGAAAGTTATAGATTATAGTCTCAAAGCTTTTGGAAGGTTGAAAGGTTTTGTTGGGACAGGCTGAAGGCAGCTGGTTCATTACATTAGTATGGAAAGAGACGATAAAAGGCTTTCCCAGTTAAGTCTGTTTACCTCACATCCCTGTGTCTCTACTCTAACTGTTTACTCATGTAAACTTTTTGCTGGATGGCAGGAAGTTCAAAGGGGATTACTCATTAATGGTGTTCACTCTGGGCCCCAGAATCTAAAGTTTTTATCATTTGTAAAACCACTATTTTAACCATGTTAATTATCCACAAGTGTGTTGACTTAGAACCTCTGTTATTAAATCCATACTGAATAAATGTGAGGGTGGACAGGGGTGTTGGTTGGTTGGCTGCAGTTGCCCTCCAAAAGCAGCCAGCGACCATCCCTAGCCCACTTGAATCACTGATATAGGTGTGAGGGTGCATTTATTCACCCATAATTGAGTCAGGGTCTGCAGGACAGACCTCCGCAGGTGGTGATCGACATCTCAGGTGGTGACCCCGACGTGATCAGGGTCACAGGTGGTGTGACCCTGTGTGAGGAGACCGATGCCACAGCCGGTGACCTGGTATCAGGAACCCGGTATGAGGAGACACTCACCACAGCTGGAGCCCTAACAGGGATGGTTGCAGAGACCAATCCTAGCATAGAGTGAAGGGGAAACCACACTAGGTTTTTATGTGCCTAGAACACAGCTGTCTCTCAAAAAAATAAATTCTGTTTTATGGACTCAAGGTAAGACACATGAGTTTTGGAAACTGAAGAACACTCTTAAAAATCCAGAGTGTAGTAGTCATCCCAGCACAATTACTGTCAAACAAATCTAGTTATTACATTTCACATCCTGCTGAGGACTTAGCCAGGAATACTGATGACAGCCAAAACTGCAGAGCTTCTCATAGTCTCCAGTATTTTATTTACATTGATTATTAGTTTTAGTTTTATGCCATCATATTATTTCATTTAGTTCAGCAACGCTAAAGTGTATCATTTATTATGGTCACACTTTCCAAGTAAGGACAATGAACTTTAGGAAAGTGATATGATTTGTCTAAGGGCACACAGCTATCTAATATGAAGTGAGGATTCACCCTGGGACAATGACTCCAAAGTCTATTCTCTATTAATTATCTCATATTGTATTAGTGCTAAGTCAAACTCATTTTATAGAAAATAAAAAGAGAAGAGGAGGGAGTGTCATGAATATTGTCCTTTCCAGTAATTTCTACATAAGCTGACAGCAGTTTCCTCAGGGTTCTCTTTTCTGTAGTTGTCAGTTGTTACATGGCCCAGGATTTCCCAGAGCACATCCAGGTATGTGCATAGAGCCCTGAAATGCTGATATTGCCTTAGGGGATTATTTGTTTTTTATAGTCCCACAGGCCATAGCTGATGCATTTTGCCTGAACTTCCTCCTCCTTTATATGTATACCCAAGAAGGAGAAGATGAATAAATAAGATCTTTCAGCCTGCAGATTTCTAGTAATTAATAAAAGCAAATGCTTTCTGTTGAGGGCCAGCTGAGACTCGAGGTGGTGAATGAGGGCTGAATGTGTAAGCAGTGTACGCTTCCAGCCAGCAAAGAATCCAGACAGAGCCTGCACCCTCCAGGCCTTGGAACTCTAAGAGCACGGAAGGACAGGGTACAGATCCATGGAGTATGACACTTATTCCAGGGACTTTGACCTGCTACATTTACAGGTCATGATAGCTTTGGTGCTGCCTCGGGGGAAGGGCCACCATTCAACCTGCCAAGCGAAGAAGCAAAGGAACAAAGGCATGAAGCTCTTGGAGCATGGCTGGGCCAAGTTACTGAAAGTACTGTTTGCATGGTTCTGGCCATTTTCCAAACGACCTCTCATTCAGCCTCACCACAGCCTTTACCCACAGAGCCACCTGGGGTGGAAAGGGAGGGGTTTTTCTTATCCCCTATCCAACAGATGAGGAGACTGTGACTCAGAGAGGTGAATGGCTTGGCCAAAGTCTAACAACAGTAACCACAGAGTAATGATTTCTAAGCTACTAATTAACTTTCTAACCATCTACCCATCAGGAATTGGCCTCTAGGTTGAAAAGGCATTCCCAAATCTCTGTATACCACACACCAAGGATTTAGTATTCCAAGTCATCATTTTAGAAATTAAAAGTTAAAATAAAGAAAATAAAATAAAGAATAGTTTAAATAGTTAAAATAAAGAAAATAAAATATTGGACACATCCATTAAAGACAAACATCAGAATAAATACAACAGAAGAATGATTCAGTGGGCTTGGGGATCAGATTCCTTCTAAAAGTTATCATGAAAGAGAGTGGAGAAACATTAAGGGCTATGGAAGATAGAAAGGAAACTGCCAATATCTGAATAACAGAAATTCAAGAAATAGAGAAGTAGAGGCAACAATGAAGGGAGGAAAATACTTGGAAAAAATATTAATGATAGATTTTCTAAAAGAAGAAACAAAGGAAAGAAGGAAAAGAGACTTTGGAATACAGTGTCAAATAGGATTTAAAACCCCAAACAAATGTGACTTAATGGAATTTGAAAACATCATAGAGGAAATTCTGTGTGCTTCCGGAGGAAAAGAACGTATCGCTTTGCAAAAGGACAAGACTCAGAGATTAACCACTGATATAAGAAGATGATGGAACAATATTTTAGAAGTAATAAACGATTATAACTGCCCTTAAATACTTTCATTTAAATGTGAAGGGACAGTAAAGATATTTTTAGGCATTCAAAACCTCAGTAGTTTTACCACACGTAACTTCACTTTGAAAACACTCCATGCTTCATTTGATCCTCACAGGTCTGTGATGTGACGGTTGTTAATACTGTCCTTGAAGGCAAGATTAAAATGGTGGAATCCCCTATCCATGGTCACACATTGGAACTCACAGCCAGGTCAGAGCTGTGCACATCTTTTCCTTCTCTTACTCTAGGATGTTGTCTCCTTGATGAAGCAGAAAGGAAGTTCATATAACTGCTCTCACAGCCTTCCTACCTGCCCTCGACACTCAAGGGAATTCTAGAGTTGCCCTCTGCTTCCCCAAGTCTATCTTCTCAGGGCTCCTGTTTTTCTACCAGAGAGACAAAGTCAATCTATATAATCAAGGAATGAGAGACAGGGGACAAAGAGAAAGAAACACACAGGCTGAGTTGTGTGGAAAAATGATAGGAAAAAAAAAAAAACAGGACAGAAAGCTGTTCTGGGATATAAGGAATATTTGAGGAATAAGGGAAAGTCATACAGAGCTATAGAAGACCAGGAATGATGTCCCATTGACGTTCTCTAAGCAAATAGATGTTTTGAATAAATTTGTAGTTGCTTTTTTTTTTTTTTTTTTTTTTTATGAGACCTAGCCTCATTCTATACCCTCATTCTATACAGGCTGGAATGCAGTAGCACAATCTCAGCTCACTGCAACCTCCTACTCCCAGGTTCAAGTGATTCTCCTGCTTCAACCTCCCAAGTAGCTGAGACTATAGGTGAATGCAACACACACCACTAATTTTTGTATTTTTAGTCGAGATGGGATTTCACCATATTGGCCAGGTTGGTCTCGAACTCCTGACCCAAGGAATCTGCTGCCTCAGCCTCCCAAAGTTCTGGGATTACAGGTGTGAGCCTGGGATTACAGTGTCTGGTCATAGTTGCTTTGAATTGTTGGAGAGGCATTTCCTTGGAAGCAAAATTGATCTGGGCTTGGACCTTATAGGTTCCTAGATTTGTAAGAAACATACATATAACTATGTTATAGCCTATCTGCTATGGAGCAGACTTCCTTCACAAAAGAGATCCCTGAAATAATAAAAATAATGAAAAGATTATGACCCTGAGCATGTACTCCAGGGGTTGAAACCTTTGATTTCTGTTAGGTATGTTAAGGGAGCATGGAGGTAGCTCATCATTCGCATTTGTCCTTTTACTCTTTTCGTTTCTACTTAACCATTTTCTGTTCCTCATTGCCTTTCTCATTGTGACAATGCTTTATTTCCATAGGGCAGTTTATTGTTAGGGGCCAAGCAAAGGTCAGGCCAATTTGAGTCCTAATCTCAAACCCCCACTAGTCCTGTCCGTTGATCTTAGATAAATTACTTTTTTTTTTCCTGGTAGAAATCATGTTTCCTTTTAATTGAATACTTAATTCACAACGTTTTTTTTCTCTTGGCTGCTACTTTGGTAATAATTAAGTCCCCACCTCTCAAGGACATTGCACCTGACCAGACTGAGAGCCAGTGTGAACATGGGCCCCAAACTAAGGCTTTTGGAGCAACAAGGAACAGCAAAAACCAGCCTCTCCCTTCACTTAGAAACGGGCTATGATTGGAAGGGTCCAAATCTTTACTATCTAAACACAGAAAACCAGGAGCTCAACACCAACATGGAAACCAGAATGCATCGGGAATGAAGTACAGTGCCCCCTCATATACACAAGGTCAAGATGGGTTTGGAGAAATATGTATTTGACCATCCAGCCTGTTCTAGTAGATAGGGCCCCAGCCCAGAATTTTTAAGGAAACATATTTTTATTTCTATTACTTGCATCACTTCTTAAAGGGGTATACGCTCTACTAAAAGGGATATAAGGGAGGAGAATAAATCTGCTAACACACAAGGAACATTCCTGGATAATGATTTTTAGTTGCTGAGATTGTTTAAAAGTGGCACATTATTTAAAACTGGCAAGAATTCAGGGCAATTTGAGAAAGAATTAGAAAGTGGTGGCTATATTTGCTGGCAGGTTTAGGTAGGGCATGCGTACTTACAACTCCCATTTTTTTCAGTGTATATGTCAAGAGGCCAAGTCCTCTGATTGTCAAAATAAGCAATTTTGTATATTACCATGCACAGGACAACAGAGTAAAAGAGACTCTCTCGGAGGGTGACTAAAAGGTCTTTTGCAAAAGGTGTGCATCACTCTGAACTGGAAGGACTGGAGCCCACTTCCTTGTAGCCTTCCTTAACTTGACGCTTCCTCTTCTTTGGTTGCAGTGACCTCATTGGGAGGTGTTTCTTCTACATGTTCTACTGGCTTCTCCTCTACCTCTTCCTCCCCTTCTTAGGGATAGAGATCTGGGTATTCCTGCCTGCCTTCCTGCATGGCTCAGAACTGGTCTACACAGTCTGACCCCTTGACCTCCTCTTGCTATGGTGGAAGCAGGAAAAGGCCACTTTGAACTGTTCCCTGGCAGGAGCCACTGGCCATTCCTACAGGGAACAGCAGGCAGTTCCAGTTAATGTCTCCATTTAGCAGCATCAATCCATGCTCCTCCTAGGGAGGGTTCGTTGGGGTCATCAGCCAGTAGCTTTGCATTGCTTGGAGTTTTGTGGTCTTCTTTGGTCACAAATATGATTCAATCCTTCTGTTCCTACCGGCAGTAGGACATGGCTCTAGCCCAGTCCTTAGACCTCATAGAAGGAGCGGTGGCTGCTGCAGCTTCACGCGATGACCTCCCTCTCCTCAGGTAGGGAGGATGCCTCTGAGGCCTGTGCAGACCGAGATAAATTGCTTAATCTTCCTGGACCTCATTTTTTTTTTTAATCTGTGGAATGGACTAAATCATAGCCATTCATTGGCAGAGTTATTGAGAGGATTGCGTGAAGTAATGAAGGTGAAGCCCCCCACCAAGAGTGAGTGTCCACACACCTTTCACTCTCATTCCCCTTTGGCTTGGCTCTCCTGTGAGGCACTTTCTGTTATCAGTTAATGCAGAACCAATCAAAGACATGAGGACTCTTGATCATCAGTAAACTGATGCTCAAGGATCTCTTTCTTGCGTCTTGTTGACCCTTTGACAAATGAACCTTTTCCCTCTTGAAAATCAGCTGACATCTTTTAAAAGGTCCTGCCTCAATTCTGAAACTCTACTCTGTCTTAAAAGTAGCCGTGATAGGAGGCATCCTTCATCTATATCTGATCTTCAAGAGAATGTATCTAAAGTTTCTCCAGAGTATAATGTTTGAAATAGATTTTTGATGTAAAACCTTTATCTTTGGTTGCTGAAATTCATGTTTGTTTGTTTTTGAGTTCCCTTATGATCAGAAGTAGACATTGAACTTATGATTTTCTTCATGCATGAGGTAATCATATGCATTTTTCTTTTATATAATGATACAGATAAATTATATTTATAGATTATCTGATGTTAAAACATATATTCATTCCCCCAAAAACCTTACTTAAATATAAGATATATTCTTAATTGGTTAGTGAACTTGTATCATTCAGATCAGGTAATCACCTGTTGATTTTTGGGCATTTGATCTGTTGTGTTTCTAAAGACAGGTGTTGAAACATTTTTAATTCTAATTGCTGCTATATCTGTTTCTTCTCTCAGTTTTATAAGTTATATATATGTATTTAGAGGCTACATTTTAGAGACCTATGTGTTCATGATGGGCCTTCCTGCTCTATTGATTTAGAATATTTTTCTTTAAGATATTGTTTCCCTACAGTTTTTAAGACCATTATTCCAGACTTCATTTGGTTCATATTGGCCTGATATTTCTTTTTTCATCCTTAGATTTTGAAATTTTCTTGTATCCTTTTGATTTGTATGTGTGTCTGTCGACCACACAATTTGTGTTGTTAAAAATCTCAACTGAGACTCTTTTAATTGATTATCTTAACCATTTACATCTATTTTAATTACTCTAATATTATTACACTCTTGTGTACTTTCTATTATGAAAGCTTTTGATAGTAAAATACAATTAAACTCTTAACTATAAAGTTTGATTTATTTGATGTAAAACATATGTTGTTTCTTTTTTCTCTTTCCCTTTTCCAGATTACATTATGTTATTACAATGTTTAAATATGCTAATAGTATTTTAAATGTATTACTATTTATGTCTTTCATTATAAAATATACACTTGTGTAGCATGGTCTCATGTTACTTTTATCTTTAATCCTACCCTCAGCCCCAACTCTGCTGTGACTTGTCTAAAATTATAATTCTATTTTTCTTTTGTTTTCTTTATTGCTTGTTTAAAAAAAAAAGACTATTTAGTAACTTTATCACTCCTTTCTGTACCTCTTCAAGTTCCCTCCTGTATTTATTTTTGTTTTTTCTGCTCATTTCTACCAGGAGTGTTTTCAAAGTGGAGTTTTGGGTAGTAAAACTTCTGAGGCTGCTTCATAGGTGACACACTTTTATTTGTGATTCCTATTCTACCTTTAAAAATGATTCAATGGAACAATCTTCTGCCCCAGTCAGCTCTCATTGTTCACTTCCTTGTAGGTCAGAGTGCAACAGGCCCTTTGAAATCATAATCTCAATGCTTGTATTTGAATGTGTCCACTCCCAGAAATGAATCACAATGACAAATTTGGATTAGTGTCAAGCCTTCCCCCACTCTCATTTTGAGCTGTTTGGCTCTGAAGCCAGCAATGGCATGAAGGGTATGGCTGGATTCTTCATTCCTCCATCTGTCCCTCACCTGGGGAACTCTGGCCTTCAATCCCCTTGCTGCTTTCTGTTTTGATTTCCCCCAAGTTCTCAGGTAGAAGAGGAAGACAGAGGAGGGATAAAGATAGATACGTATTTTTGGAATGAATTTTACTCTAAGCTGGTTCTGAGCTCTCTGGATCAGGCAGATGCCTACAGCTCACTCTTTTTTTACTGGGCATTTTTGTGGGTTCTTTGAAGGGTCCCTCCAAAGCCCTCTATCTTTCAGTTCTTGGACAGGGGTGAATGTACCACTATTCTAGCTGGTGTCTTTCAATTCTTTCCTCAGTCTTAGGATCGCGGAGATATCCACCTCCCCAGCTATCACCACCACTTCCTTTCCTACCTCAAGATGACACTACTGAAGATGTTGAAAGATACACCCCCCCCACAACCCGTATACACACACACACACACACACACACACACACACACACACACACACAGAGGTGTTTCTCCTGCACATGGCCCACACTGGGCCACAAGAAATACCCACAAATCCCTTGTTTCAACAACCTGAGCAGGCAGGCATCGGCAAACACTCTCTCCTGGCTCTGCCCCAAGCTCTTAATCTCTCACTCCTTAGGTTTCCAAGGCATGTGGGAAAATGTGGGACACCAATTTCTATATCAACCAACTGCAGGGAACACACCTCAAAGCTCCCCAATAGTCCTACTGAAGTCCCCTGCACTCGTCTGGAGTTGAAAAGAACTCAGCAATGGAACAGTTCCCTCTAAAGAACTCCCTTCACAAAATCTCCCCTTTCCTCATTTAGAAGTGCTGGAGGGCATTCAATAGACAAACAACAGCTTGAGTTTTTGGTGTCAACTCGCCTAGTCTTAAATACTTGTGTTATGATCTTGGCTGAGTTATGCATCTTCTCTATGCCTCAGTTTCATTATCTGTAAAATGTGGATAACATCAGGTCTTAGCTACAAAATTGCTTTAAGGATTAAATAGGATAACACACTGGAGAACACTTACAAACACACTGAAAATGCCAGCTGTTATTCTTACAACAAACTGCAAATCTCTGTATAAATAGTAGATTTATCACTATAACCTAATGACCCAATAGGTTTCTCATGATTTGGGGATCAGAATTTATAAATTTTCCTGAATTCAAGAGCTTAAGGATGCCAAAGCTCGAACCAGCTTGAAGGAAAACCCTAGATCATTTTTATCATTACTTCCATATAATCTGCTGACAAATTACAAATGGTTTGCAAAATTGCAAATTGCAGTGATAACATTTCTATGGAAAATAAATAGAGCTGCTACTTCATCACTGTCTGGTGTGACCATCCATTTATCTCCCTGTCTTCTGGGAACATTGATGACAGGGTCTTGAGATATCCTTTCTTCCTTTTGAGACTGACAAATACAAATTTATCAACATTCAGTCGAAATGTCATCTTTTTGGTTTGGTGAAAGCTGACTTAATCTACTCCTCCAAATACAATTGTTTCCTTTCCTTCTCTGCATTTTAATATGATTTTTACAGTTCCCCCTTCTTATCTAACTCTAGTATATCTGGTTTCTGCCTGTCTATGGCCCCTTGGATTGAATGTCTGTCCTTACTCTTAAACATGACCTTGGATCTAGGTATTGTTCCTCATACACCCATTTCATCCACACTTGATGGCTAGTGTGGCCATACATGCTGGCTCGTCTCCCTTTTCCACCATGATAATTTGATTTTGGCTCTCAGACCCTTCATTTATATCTGATACCCCAGGGTCTCCTAATCTGGAAGTTTAGAAATGAAACATAAGTATAACTCGAAGCTAAGAGGGTATAGGAAAAGCAATTCCTATATCTGGGAGTGGTGAATGTTGGGAAGAAGGGAAGGTAGGGGGTTTAAAATCTGTGTCTTGAAGGCATTGTCTTCCAGGTGGAGATGTCCAAGTGTAAATTTATGTAATCTGGACAAAACAGCCATGCCAAGACAGAGAGACGTGGAAAAGTTTGCTGTGACAGCCTCATGAAGAGAGCTGATGTGTGGAAGTGTGGAATGGGAGCCCCAGGCAGAATGATGGAAGGTAACACTGGGCAGAGGGCATAAAAGTCAACGAATGCTCATAAGGAGTTGGTTTTGTTATTTAGGCTTTGTGGAGACATCCAGGATTGTTAAATGGAGAGGGGTGGTGAAAAGATAGAAGCTCTATTTCGGAAAGATCATTCTGACTACCATGAGGTTGGCTCGGAGGGAGTACATAATAGCATCAGCCTGAAAGAGCCAGTCCTTCCATCTGTCACAGCACAGTGGATGTGTATCATCCCATTAACAGCCGTTTATTATTTTATGGCTGAGGAGTGTCTCCAAGAAGTCAGATATAACAAGGAGAATTAATTGCATGCTGTGTTTGTGGGGAGTAGGGGACTCAGAGGGTGCAGGGAAGAATGCACAGGATGTTTAATCCTGATAAATATGGGAGAATGAAGTCTGTGGGCTTCACTCTAGAAGAAAAGATGTTTAGGAGGATGTTGCTGAGAAGCAAAATTATATATACCCTAGGCAGAGCAGAGGGACAGGAGAGAAGGAAGCCAGAGAGAGACAGAAGATCCTACCCTGGACTTTGTGGCACAAGAAAGAGGAACTGTGCTTGGTTGGTCTGTTTGCTTGTTCTGATTTTGGCATTTCCCTGGGCCCTGTTTCTGCTGCTTTGCAGAGAGGAAAGTAGTCACTGGCAGATGCACCTCTCCTTCTGACTTGAATCCTCTGTTCTTGGTTGAAGACCATAGCTCAATTCTAGCCTCTTCTGCCCTGTGCTAGATGAGATGGCAAAGGGGTAAGAGCTTGCTTAGCAGCCTCGATGGAGAACTGAACACTGACTTTCTACATTTTTAACTTGTTCCTGTGGCCCAGGGCCTTTAAGAGACTGGTATGGAGGTGGACTCTGGATATGGAGTTCAATTGACTAATACTCTGTTTTGTTTCCAAGTTCAGAAATATGCACAATCATGTCCTGATATTAGGAATTGTAAATTCATTCTCTGCTCTCCAGAGCAAAGGAGTTACCAGAAAGCATTTCATCACTGTGAAGTCCTAACTGTAGCCCCAGGTCATTAGATTTCATAAATCAGTGTGCCTGAATAGTGGCTTAAGAGACATTTTCAGGACAATTGATGGGATTATGAGAAAAGCTCCTAATGACTGATATCTAATGGTAGAATCTTAATTACCACAGAATTCACGGGAAGCACCCGATAGCTCTACAGATGACTTACTTAGAATCCACATTTTAAAATTTCTTCTCAATGAGTCGGTGATAACATCCTTTGGGAGCCAAGTCTTTATGTAAGTCTCAAACACACAGAAAATCTCAATGTTGAAGACAAAAATCTTATGTTAAAACTACCACTTTCAATTTCTAGTCTTAAGAAAAATGGTCACCTTTTCTTGACTAAAACCTTGCAGGCTCAGGAGAAGCTGAAATTAAAATGTATTTTTTGTCATTCATCCATCACTATAGCTAGAGGTCATGGAAATCCCATGGCACAGTATATGAAGTCCCACATCATATGACACCATTCACATATATATTTAGCAAGAAATAACTACTGGGACCCTGGAACAGCCAAGAGCTTTACTGGATGCTAAATCAGTAACAATGGTGAGCAAAAACAAATATAGTATCTTGCCTTCTTAAGCCTACAGCTTTTTAGAGGCAGCTATACCTTATCAGTAAATTACCCAAATAAATGTAAAAGAGCAGATATTGGTGCAATGAGATAGATAACTCATGAGATTGACATCTATCGATCAGAGAAACATGGCTTTCCGACAAAAAACATCACTGGGCTGAAGAGTAGGAAATAGTTTAGTGAGGGATGGTTAGGACAAGGGTTGGGTAGCAGAGAGTGAAGGTGGGGATTGCATCTGGGGCACAGGGAAGAAGGCACAAATACCCTGGGGCAGGATTAAACTGGAAAACGGTCAGTGTGGTTGGAGAGCCATGGGGACTATGTGTTAATATATAAAAAAGACACTTATTATAACAACCATGGGTGCTGTGCAGGCAGATACATAATTCAGACAATAAATGTCACAAGAGAAAAAAGAGCTGGAATAGTTTCAAAGAATATCACATTGTGGGCTGGAATCTGGCTTGAAAGGAATTCATAAGGGGGTGGGGAATGGGAGGTGGGTGGCATCTAACTGAGGTTCGAGGCTTCAGACAGGGCCCTGCAGAGAGGTGGGGTGTGAATTGAGAACTGAAAGGCTGGGAACTAGTCATGGAAATTGTGGGCAGAGGAGAGTGAAATAAAATGGTGCAGCTCAGGATGGCTGGCGTGAGGTACATGATGAGGGCAAGTACACCAGAAGAGGCTGGGGAAGTAGGTGCAGGCCAGGTCATGAGAGGCCTTGAAGGTCAGCAAAGGACTTGCAACCTGCAGAGAGCCAAGGAATGAGAGAATGGTAGGCATTAGGAAGTGCTGAACCAATGGGGATCTGGAGTGGATCAAACACAGTCAATCCTGTTTATACCAGTCACAGCAGAAACTGGCATAAAACATATACCAGTAAAACCTGTTGAATAAAACCTATCTGCACATCTCCAGCTTCTCCCCTTGAACTGGAAAGTGGTGTTTGTGGGAATGAATAGACAAAATATATTTTACGTGGAAAGCGGGAAGGAGTGGTGTGAATGTGCATGCACGTATGTGTGCTTGGGTGTAGAGTACAGCTGTAGAGCCTGAGAAATGTTTTCAAGTATGTGACTCCCTCTGGATCTGGGATGAATATGCCCTTTGAAATCCCTTCAATGGCGACTAGAATGGAAACTAAACTCCCCCGAGAGTTTGAGTCCTTTATTCCCAGCTTTCTAGATGCCTTTCTTCCACTCACCTGTTCTCACTTGTCACTCCAGTCAAAGTAGGTCACCTGGCATCTCACTTCATACGACTTTCCGCACCTGGGTTGTTTTCTCCCAAACACCACCCATCTCGCTACCCAAATCCTTCCAAGTACTGCCTGAAATATTACTTCCAGGAAACTTCCAGATCTCCTACCAGAAGGCTCCCCTGTTCTTCTGAACTCATATGGTATTTGCACCCTTTTCTGTCTTACATATGGGGGAGAGTGTCTGAATCACAGGCCCTGATACAGAGTAAACAGAAATTCGGTATACACATTCAAATGAATGATTATGAATAAATCAACAAATATTAGCATTTGTGTTCATCTTTTCTTTTTACTTGGAGTAAGATCCTAAGAGGTGTCTTACTCCTCTCTGTAGCCTTCACAGTGCAAGACAATAAAACGAGCACAAAGGGGCTTAGGTGCTGTGCTTCTTGCATGGTTTAAATGAATGAATCAATAATTCAGACTCAACTAAAAGCAAATCTGATGACATCATTCAATGGTTCTCAATTGTGGATGGAATTGTTCCCCTGGAGGTGTGTGTTTGGGAATGTGTAGAGCATTTCTGGCTGCCTTAGTTGCTGGTGGGGGTACTACTTGCATTTAGTGGCAGGGATCAAGAATGATAAAAACTCGGCAAATCCAGGCAGAGTCCAGCACAACAAAAAAGTTGTTTCACCTGCACCATTAAAGAACTGTCTGCTCTACATGATATTGAGAGAATAGAAAATGTTTTGAACAAAATTGTAGACCCCTCTCCTCTGGGGAAATTAAAAGAAAACAAGAGAATGTTGTCCTGATGGCCTCTCTCAACCCTGCCCAGCCCTGACATACTAAACTCCTGGGGAATGTAATATCCAGGCCAAATGATGCAGACACAGGAGACCCACCCCTTTGGTTCCTGCAGGGGCAGCCTCAGCATTCCCTGCTCCCATCAGAAAGGGCTAAGGGCTGAACTGCGCTCCCTCTGGCCAGGAGAGAGAGCATGTAATAACTCAGAAAAAAATGTGGACATTGGCATTGGCACTCAGATGCTATCACAAGGCCTGCAATCAGCCTGTCCTAGAGTTTTTTTCTTTTTCTTTTCTCTTAACTAAGTCAATAGCAGGAGTCAGCTATAGGAAGCAAGCTATGAGCGGTGGAGAAGATTTGAGGTGGTGGCAAGGATAAGGGTGACAGAATGTCTGGAAAGAGAAGTGGCAAACTTGGCTGACTTTTGAAGCCCCTTACCACATCACTAGGCTAAAACTGACCACTGCCTCCCTTATACATAGAGTTTCATATAAATATATATAAAGACAAGTATTGTATTTATTAGGTTATATATAAATATAATACATTTACGATTATAAAAATATGTTATATAGTTGTAGTCTCAATCACAAGTAATTTTATGACAATGTATTTTGATATTATATATTAATATAATACAATAATATCAATACATTATTAGTGCATTAATTTAACATAATACATTATTAATATATTAATGGATATAGTATATTAATACTATAGTAATATATTAATATCAATGTGTTATTGATATGTATTATAATTTTTGTTACTATGTTTATGATGATGAATAATAATTTTGTGATCCCTGCTAATCCTGGAGCTCCCTGAGAATACTGTCAATATTTTATTTATTCTTGTATCCCCAGTACCTAGGAGAACACCTGACTTCCTCCCTTCATATACATTTCTGTTTTATTCCAAAGTACATATGATTTTACAATTATGTTTTGGCCACAATTTATAGCACAAAATCTTGACAACAGTGACTACCTTCACTCCCTTCTGTGTCCCCTGAATCAGAGTTCCATATACTCAAGAAATGTTCAGCAAAGTTTGGTTGAATCAAATTAAACGGAAGATGTGAGAATAAACTGAGCATTGAAATCTCTAGTCTGAATGGTCAGATGCATGATAGTACCATAGAAAAAATATATATATTTAAGAAAAAGAACTAAGTGAGCTAAAGAAATAAAGGGGCTCTAACATTAACAAAGCCTTTTAATTCCAGGAAATTAATTAAACACTTTGGAAGGGATTGAGTTTTTTGACAAAGGAAAGGCTCGGGCAGAGGGGCAATTTTGGCAGAAGAGACTTTGTGACTTAACCATTGATTCATAGAAAGTGGACTAGTTAGTTGCCCAGGGCCATTGATTAGAAACATCCCAGAAGCAAATGGAAAAAGAAATGTTCAAAATATAGATTAAGTCACAGTCTTAAGAATATCCTGTTGATAAGTTCACCAAACCACCATGGCAAACGTTTTCCTATGTAACAAGCCTGCACATCCTGCACATGTATCCCAGAACTAAAATAAAATAAAATAAAATAAAAGGATATCCTGCCATAATAGGCTAGTCCAGAATGATACACTGAAGAAGGCACTCTGTAGGAACACAGAGAGAAATAAAATATATTTCCTATCTTCAAATTATTCCTAAAGCTATCTCTTTTTCATGGTTTTACAAGTCAAGATATTCTATTTGAACTCTTTCACGTTAGACTTCTAAAATCTAAAGGATTTTAAATCAGGGAAATCTGGGTTAATGTAAACATTCGTCATTGTTTTTCTCAACATAACATTTTTTTTAAAGGCTTTTGATTTCTTGAATGAAATGTAAAGAAAATCCATTGTCTTTAAGAGAAGATTCATTACACATTATCTCCTTTCCTCTGTTCTTTAAATAAGTACTTAGAGGCTTGGCAATTCCCAAGTATGTCTGAGAACGTTGATTGCTCTCAGTCTGTGGATTAGAAATTAGGCTTTTAAAAATACATAGAGATTCTTGATTGTCTAGGATGTTTGTTCTCAATTAACAAGGAGCAAGAAGACCTGAGGAGAGAGAGGCCAGTAAGGAATCTTTCTACCCTCCTTTCACCAATGGCCCTGTTCTGACTCTTTGAGACAATCGTTAAAATTTCACATGGCTTATCCTTGGTTCTTATTCTGAGTGAAGAGAGCAGTCAGTGGGCATATAAACCAGACAGTCCTTTCCTTACTCTACAGCCAGAATGAGAATAGCATTGCTTAACTGGTTAGTATCTCTGAGTTTCATTGTCTGTCTCTCTTAGGATTTAAATTAGTTTTAGTGGTAGCATCTCTTTTCTGTTTTGACAAACACTCTAAACATCATAACCATCTTCTGCAATCGTGATAATACTAACTCCTCATTGCCTTAATGATGACAATAGTACTCATGATCATGATTTGGGTATATATGTGCTTTCCACGGAATGCATCAACTTGCTATCTTCAGTAGATTTCTATGGCCCCCTTAGAATTCTGTGTCTCAATGAATGTGTTTACAATGATGCTTATGAAAAAGAGCTAACCAGTTCCAGCCCCAAATAGTTACATTTCTGTCTGATCACTCACATTTTTTCTGTCTTGTAGAAAAGTGCATTGTCAGATTTATCTTGTTTGCTCTTCTGGAAGCCCAATTTAGGAGAATGTGTATTTGAAAGACATCTGACCCAATACTGAGTCATCTAAAATATATTGCCAGAGACATCTGAGATTTGGCTTTAGTTGCAAGATCTTCACATTAGTCTGCCTTCTCACACAAAGAAAAGTTGAAAATGCACCTGATCTTTTAGGCTGACAAATATAATGGCCTGAAAAATAGCACTTACTCTATTCCAAATATTGTACCAAGACTATTGTAAACATCATCATGTTTCCCCCACAACAACTATGTCCATCTTATAGATGATGATGTTGACGCTCTGAGAGAGGAACTGCCCAAGGCACCCAGCTGCTAATTATGGAGCCAGGATTTGAAAAGTCAAGAGTCCATTCTCTTCATTTAACAGAATGAGTTCTCCCTAATTCCCTTCACCTGCACTTGGTACAGCCCTCTAGCAGTCAGTCTCACAATGGACTTTCATTGTTTACTTAAGCTTTGCCTCCTCTACCAGGTTTGCTAATTTCTTGACCATCAGTAGGGACTCAGTAAATATTTGTGCAACAATGGAACGAATGCATGAAGGAAAGAATGAATACATGAATGCAAGGCAAAACACATAAAATAATGGATATTTGCTTTCCTAGATTCTTCTGTGACTCTTTCCTAGACTTTTTCTGATTTGCCTCTCAGATGTAACGGAGACTATATGTCATCATTCAGACACTTCAGTGAACTTTTACAGAATGGAATTCTGCACAGGTCCCTTTGATGCAAAACTGACTTAGGCCAAACCCTGCTCAGAAATGCTTATTGTGTAGAGACACAGGCAGGAACATATTCATCCAACTACAGTTGATGTGTGCCAAGCAGACGTTCATGTGAAATATCAATCTGAGCAGGATTGAGGATCTGAAGGTCTCACAAGGCAAGCAGCGCTGAGTTAGGCTCTGAAGGATGAGTGGATTTCAGAAAATTAGTGCTTCACCACCAGAGGATTTCCTTCTTTCTCTAGGGGTTCGACAGGGAAGGGGTTAAGAGAGTCCATGACAATAAGAACTCTTTATGGCACATGAAGTCAAGCCAGAGTGACATGGCTCAAGTATATATGGAGGCCTAGTATTCTGGGGTACGAATAAACTTCCTGCAGCACCATGATTGTCTCTGAGGGCATATTTTTATTTCTAGGAGAAACAGTCTACGTTATTATAGCATTCTCAGCAACTTCTTCTACAGAGTATATAGCCCTTCCTCCTGTCAACTGTTAATAGAAGTGATTTGTTTATATTTAGCAGAAAGAGAAGAGACAAGGAACTGCATCTTATCATCCAATCTGCCCCTGCCTTTCAGAGGTATCCATTGCCATGTTATAACCATGGAATCCAGACACTCAGAGCAAAACAGATGCCTGGGTTGGCCACATAATCTTCCTCTTCCAAACTCCATTCATCATGGGTGGAAAATGGGCCAAATGAGATACTCATCTGGTTAAGACCCAATGGCATGAGAAAACAGAGGCAAGCAGGGGCAGGGAGACTGCAGGGAGCTCTAGGCACTCGGGGGTTTGTCTCCATGCCTAGAGCCAACCAACAAGCTTGGGGATTGAGTCTTCAAGCCAAAGGGTACTCATGACAAAAGATGAGATTAATGTCTTCCTGGACTCCTATCACATTCCAACTGGAAAACTGTATGGATGACTCTGGTCTTTGGTCTCTTGATGTTTCACGAGCTGCAAGATGGTCTTGATTTCTTCCTGTATAGTGACAGTCCATGCTGGAATGCTGATCTTCATCATCTCTTGCTTTGAGTATAGCACTAACCTCTTTAGTGTTTTTCCTGCTGCTACTTTTACCCACCTCAAACCCATTCTCCACATTATACAAGAATGTATCCATAATCTTCCTTTTAAAATCCATCACTCACTTTACATCACATGCAGAAGCACTGTCCACAGAAATTTATACCATGATGGAAATGTTCTTCATCTACTCCAATATGGCAGTCACCAGCCCACAAGCGTACACTGAACTTTGAAATACAGTTCGGGCAACTGAGAAAGTGAAACTTTAATTAAAATACTTTCGATTACTTTATATTTAAAAAGTCACACATGTCGAATGACTACCCTATTAGATATCGTAAATCTACAGGATTGTGTCCAAGCCTTTTAGCCTGGCACTGAAAGCCCCTTATGTTCTAGTCCCTATTTACATTACTTGTTTTATTTCCTACCATGTTTCCTATCTGGGTTTTCCTCAAATAAGCTAAACATTTTTCTTTTCTTAAACCTGAATGCCTTTGTGTCAAGTGTTCTAGATTTCAAGATGGAGATTAAATGCTCATCTTCTGGGAAACCTGTCTCAACTTCTTTTTCTCCACAGAATGAATCACTGCTTCCCTTACACTCTCAAAGATCACTGAATCTGCTTCTGTTATAGCATCTATCACATTGTATTGAAGTTATTTGTTTACCTGGGCCTCTCACCCACTAGCCTGGAAACTCCAAAGAATAGGGATTAACTCTTATTCATCCCTGTAAGACTATCACCCAAGGAAGTATACATCGATAAATGCATGGTGAACAGATGCAAACCTGCAGAATGAATTCATTATTTAATAAATCAATGTTTAGTTCAAAGAGCTCCCTGAACTGACAGAGCCATTAGTAAACTTTTTCAACATCAAAGATGCTGAGGACAGCCCATGATGTCAGGCATAGATTTGTATCCATGCAACGGTGCCTCTAGTCAACATAGAGGGTCAACATGGAACTTTCAAATTCACTTTACATCTGAAAACACTTGGACTTGGGTGGATGGTGCTCCAGGCTGAGAGGTTAAGCTGAAGGATGCTGGAAACTGCTGATGCCTAGGATGAGAAACCAGAATTCTGAAGCCTCTGAATGCTCAGAATTTTTTAATAGTTGCTTATAATTGCTTTTAGGAACGTCATTATTCTTTACACAAGAGTAAGAGGAGGGAAAATATTAAATTTTCTTCTATAAAAGACACTATTGTTGATTGAAATTCTACCATGCCATGTTTTATCATTTAACCAAATGATATAATGTTATATCATGTAACCAAATGATATATGTAATATATATTTTATATCCTTTGATCAAATGATATAAATTATATTCTTTGATCTTTTAAAAAATTCTATGGCATTGCTATCTACAGTTTGCAGATGACAAAACAGGAGCTCAGAAAGGAAAAATGATTTTTCAAAGTCTTCTATATGGTAAATAGTAAAGATAGACCCAAGGCTAACTCCAAGACACAATTTCCCAGCTCCTTTTTTTATGCAACTGGAGACATCATATGAAAACTTATTTATGTTTGGAGACACCTGTTGTCTGAAGAGGTTTTATATCCCCTCCCAAAAAAAAACGTCAAGAAAAATTAGAGTTGAAAATGCTTACAGGATAATCTCTCCTGCCTCCTATGTGTCACAGTTGGGAAAACTGAAGCCCAGAGACAGACAAGCACTAACTCAATGTCACACAGCTCCAATGGCACAGCAGGGAACAGGTTTCTCTTTTTTTTAGACAATGTCTCATTCTGTCTTCTAAGCTAGATGCAGTGATGCAATCACAGATCACTGTAGCCTTAACCTCATGGGCTCAAAAGATCCTCCTGCCTCAGCCTCTCAAACAGTTGGGACCACAGGCATACGCCACCATGCTTGGCTATTATTTTTTAAATTTTTTGTTTTGTTTTTTGTAGAGATGGGGTCTCACTATGTTGCTTAGGCTGGTCTTGAACTCTTGGGCTCAAGAAATCTTCCTGCCTTGGCCTCCCAAAGTACTGGATTATAGGCATAAGCCACCATACCCGAACAGGACCAGGTTTCTTTTTTTTAAATTATTGTCCTTTAAGTTCTGGGGTACATGTGCAGATCGTGCAGTACTGTTACATAGGTATACATATGCCATGGTGGTTTGCTGCCTCCATCCCCCCCATCTTCTACATCAGGTATTTCTCCTAATGTTATACTCCCACCCCCTGCTGTCCCTCCCCTAGCTCTCCCACCCCTCAACAGGCCCCAGTGTGTGATGTTCCCCTCCTTGTGTCCATGTGGTCTCATTGTTCAATACCCACTTATGAGTAAGAACATGTGGTGTTTGGTTTTCTGTTCTCAGTTTGCTGAGAATGATGGTTTTCAGCTTCATACATGTTCCCGCAAAAGACATGAATTTTTATGGCTGCATAGTATTCCGTGGTGTATAGAGGCCACATTTTCTTGATCCAGTCTATCATTGATGGGCATTTGGGTTGGTTCCAAGTCTTTTCCATTGTAAACAGCGCTGCAATGAATATATGTGTGCATGTGCCTTTATAACAGAATGATTTATAATCCTTTGGGTATATACCCAGTAATGAGATTGCTGGGTCAAATGGAATTTCTATTTCTAGATCCTTGAGGAATCACCACACTGTCTTCCACAATGGTTAAACTAATTTACACTATCACCAACAGTATAAAAGTGTTCCTGTTTCTCCACATCCTCTCCAGCATCTGTTGTCTCCAGATTTTTTAATGATCACCATTCTAACTGTTGTGAGATGGTATCTCAATGTGGTTTTGATTTGCATTTCTCTAATGACCAGTAATGATGAGCATTTTTCATGTTTGTTGGCTGCATAAATGTCTTCTTTTGAAAAGTGTCTTATTCATATCCTTCACCCACTTTTTGATAGGGTTTTTTTTTCTTGTAAATTTGTTTAGGTTCTTTGTAAATTCTGGATATTAGCCCTTTGTCAGATGGGTAGATTGCAAACATTTTTTCCCATTTTATTGGTTCCCAGTTCACTCTAATGATAGTTTCTTTTGCTGTGTAGAAGCTCTTAAATTTAATTAGATAAAAACCCTAAAAGAAAACCTAGGCAATTCCATTCAGGACATAGGCATAGGCAAGGACTTCATGACTAAAACACCAAAAGCAATGGCAACAAACAGGATCAGGTTTCTAATCTCAGGCCAGAATCTTTCCAGACTATTGCCAGGTTCATTAAAATGAGACTTCTGACCATCTCCTTGCTGCACTTCACTGTAGGAGCAAGGTTCTGGGGACACCAGCAAGCACGTGGCCTGCGGACCTCAGGTACACTGTGATACAGACCCTACAGAAAGCAGTCTGGCCATCTACATCAAGGGTCTTAAAGCTGTTCAAAAGAATTTACTGAGTAACTGGTCTCACTTCCTGGAAGTCATCCTAAGAAAATGATCTGTGACGTGGGCAAAGATTGTCATTTCAGCCTATTTATAATAGCAAAAACAAAACGAAACACCAAAAAGCAGCAAACTTAAATGACCTCAAATCAGGATAACAATAGTTCCTAACATACAGGATTGTTAGAAGAAATAATTGATATGAAAGACACTTAACCCAGTGCCCAGCCCATAGATAGCACTTAGTTAAATCAGACACCTCTGACCTTTCATATTTGTCACTTCTCCTAGAACCCATGGACAATACCATGTGAACCAAACCAGACTAGGTAAGATAAATTCCTTGTTTGAAGGTTTGCAAAAATGAGGACTCAGAATTGGTCAACTTTACTTAGGCTTTGGTTTATTATAGAGCCAGTTAGCAAGGAATGTTCCAGTAATAACACCAGTGAGGGAACCTGCTGCTTAAGAGGTTCCCTTTATTCTCCATAAAGGTATCTTAAAGTTACCCATCTCCCCAGTCTGTGCAGAGCAAGAAATAGGCCAACTCACTAGAGCCCAGTTCAAGGCCTTGCTGTTTTCTCTGCCATTTTTGAAGGAATAAGAACTCAAGTGTCCATCCTATTACTAAAAGAGGAAGTTCTTGCCCTGTCCCTGTTACTACCCCATTTTCTCCCCTGATCTTTTCCCCTCTGTCTTCAGGCCTATTTGAAGTTTTCTGGCAGTAAGGCCTATCCATGGCCTAACTCATGAAACATTTGCAGAGACATTGGTTTTGAAGAGTTAAAACAATTTCTCTTTTATCCCTAAGAACTTTATTTAATCTCATTGCACACCTTTTCCTATCTGCAAAACAGGATAATACTCTCTGGAGTTTGCATGAGGATCAAATAGTACCACGTGTTTACAGAGAGCCTGGCACCCAGCAGACTCTCTCAGAGGGAATCCCACCCTTCTTAATCTTTAACAACTTGTGCAAGAAAAAGGAAAAATAAAAAACCTGGAGCTGGTGCACATGATGGGGAAGCAGAAAGTAGGCATGAGTGACAGCACAGACACCTTGAGCCCTGAGCATCCAGGTAAATGTGGTGGCAGAGTTGGACCACTTGGATAATATTCACCTAGCTTGTGAACCATTTTCACTTACACTTCCCATAGTATTGACATCTCAGTCCTGCATGATTCACCTTTTGCAACTGAGACCACGTAACTTACTGAGGTCATGGTGAGTGCAGGGCAAATCCAAGACTCACCCAAACCTCCTCTCTATCACTAGCTGTGCTATTGCTTCCACACTGAGGGCTTCTGCCTTAGATGTGTCTGGAAGAAGGGTGTGTCAGGAATAAGACAAATAAGAGATTGGCATAGTTGACCCTTGAACAATGCAGGTTTGAATTGTATGGATCCACTTATACATGAATTTTCTTCTGCCTCTGCCACCACTGAGACAGCAAGATCAATCCTTTCTCTTCCTCCTCCTCAGACTGCCCAATATGAAGATGATGAGGATGAAGAGGATGTATTTTCTCTTCCTTGTGATTTTCTTAATAACATTGTCTTTTCTCTAGCTTACTTTACTGTAAAAATACAGTATATAATACATACACGTGTTAATCAACTGTTTATTAATAAGGCTTCCAGTCAACAATAGATTACTAGTAGTTGAGTTTCTGGTGAGTCAAAAGGTATATTCTGATTTTCAACTGCGTGAGAGTCAGCATTGTTCAAAGGTCAACTGGAATAATAAAAATGCAAGGTTCTACGGAGGTGATTTAGTGTGTTCTCTGGCAATACCTACATAGAAATAATCTGGCTAAACTCAGGAAAGAGCAAGCAATTGTATGATATATATGCAAATGTACATATATATTTGTCTATCAATATTTGAATTTGTCTGCAGATATGCACCCAGAATATGAAAATGCCTATTATGGTTGATCTTTCTTCAATTTTCAACTGTGTGCTTTGGCACAGGTAGTCACTATAAAATATTCAGAACAAGCAAGAATTAAGACCAAATATGACTGTCAGAGTAGGGACTATCTGATTCATTCATTCATTCATTCACCCACTCATTTACTCAGTGTCACTTTTCTGAGCATTTTTCTATACTATGCTCTATGCTGGATCCTGCAGATAGAAATGAATAAGAAATAAAAGTCAGCAAAATGATTTGTTCTTAAAGCCCCTCCAGTTCTGATTTATTTATTAGAATGAGCGCCACTGTCTCTGTGTATGATTAGGTCCAACAAACCGTAATCCATAATTTTTATTCCTAGAAATGGGCCAGATGACCCCTTCAGTATATTGGCATATATTGAGTCAACAACCTCAAAAGCTCATCAAACAGTATGAAAAGAGAAAAGAAGGTCAGAGACGAAAGCCTGGATGAGCAAAGAGGGCTGCAACTTCTCAATAACATGAGCAATGGAATTCCTTTCTCCTGGTCCAAACAGAAGACATAGTCATAAACCAAACCATGTTTTATTATATATATAACTTTAGGCTCTATCCAAAAAGGATTTGAGTCTGTGTACAGTAAGGGCCAGGGATATGGAAATTCACTAAATAATAAACAGTAAAGCAGAACCAAAAGAATAAGAAAAAGGGAAAGATTGAGATCTTCATAGGATAATATAATTCTCCTTGACATGGTGGAGGATCATACTGGACTCTGAGTTTTCCAGCAGTGGCAAATATGGGAGTATAAAATTCTATAGCTCTTATTATGTGAGCAGCAAAAACTCTAAAAGTTGATTAAAGAAGATAAAAGTATTTGTGGGGATTATTGTACTTCTACTTCATTGGGTTTTTCTTTTCCTTTTTCCCCTGGGGCTGTATTTTTAAATTAACACCTGATTGAGGACTTGACACAAAGAACACTGAAAAATAGAAAGGACAAAGTCCCTCTCCTTTGGAGTGTGAGCTTTCTGGGGAGGGACCACAGTATTCTTCATTTTTAGACCCTAGAGTGCAGGGATATGACTGGCTAGAAGCTCACAAATGATTGCTGGATGAATGAATCAGCGTATCACAGACTAATTGATTGTAGTCCTAACAGCAAATACCAAAGCAAACTTCATACAACTAATGCTGATAACAATGCTCGCAAACACCTCAGTATGTGCTCTTAAAGAGCAGATCAATGAAGGTAAGGAATGTGACCCAAGTTAAAAGGCTTTCATTCATCTTATTTTGAGTGAATAGAAGTAAACCATAGGAGAGGCAGCACCAATAATCAGCCTGACCATGCCAGCATGGCTGACCCATTTGTTTGTAGTCAGAGTCCATTGTAATTGGTTGATGGATGTTGACTATTCTGAATATCCTCCGCAGAGGAGGAGGGTGTACCATTCTTTGCTTGAACTCTTTTCACGAATTCATTTCTTTCATTTTAAACTATTTTAAAAATAACAGAAACCCTGAATGCTACTATATTATGCCAGTGTATCACTTTACAGTGTGAAATATAATATCAAGTTAAATGGATGCTTGTGTTTGCTCAAGAGCCCATTCTCTTCTCACAGGTAGTTCTATCTAGGAAGACTTTGGATGAAGAAAGTTGCTTGATGACTCTAGAATCAGAGTAGGCAGAGTTTGCTGAATTTTCTTAATTATTGGAGGTGCTGTTGGGTTTGATCACTGACATGTTCTTCAGCACTCAGAAAAAGTTCCAGCCATAATGTATTCTGGCGTGAGTGGATCAAGATACCGCTCTCCTAGGGCCTCGCTACCTTCATCAAGATACTTAGACAAAGGGCGTCAAAATCTGTTCAAGTTTACTGAATATGCCAGACCTGATGCTTCTGCAGGCCACCCACATCAGTGAGAAAAAAGCCTACCTTCCCATCTTCTGGATTTGATAAGTGCAATAGTGAATATTGGCTCTCTGCTAAAGTTCTTAGTCACTCTTGTTTGCTTCTCCCTGAGTTTCCATCTAAGTAATATCAAAGAAACAGAAGGAGTATAAGTTATGGCTGTTTTTTTTTTTTTTCACAAGAAAGAGGAGAAACCATAAAATCTTTTAAAAAGCCTTTTACAGATAAATTGTTTCTAAGCACGACCACACTCCTGAAACACTCAATGAATGGTCTCGAGGTGCGGGGTGCTGCTGGAATTTATCCAAGACTTCAGATGCTGTGAGGATTGGCCATTATCCTTGCCAGACAGGCTTGTCCATCTTCCCATCAGTTGCAAGACATTTAATAAAAACAGGCTGCGTTAATTCATGCTTGTTTAATGGACTGCTCCACAGGGCCTCAACTGGGTAAGCCTGCAAGACCCAGCCGTGCATGGCAAATGGTTAAGCAGATGGTTTCAGTTTAGATAGTGGCTGTCAATGGTTTGGTGCGAACAGCTCTTGCAAACCAGCATGAAGTGAACAGATTGCATGGTGGCTGGGAGAAGCATATGTAATTGGAAACAGTAGCCACTAACAATGGGGGCACATTTTCAATCTTTATCACAGTGGCTCCAGTTGGGAAAAAGAGCATTGATTAACCAAATGTGTTCTTAGCTGTGATGAATCCAACATTAAGAAAATTTGGGTAGTGACTCAGGAGGGTGCTGGGCATGGCTGGTCTGCTGCATTAATCAAGGATGTCTGGATCCCAGAACTAATCCTGTTCCTGGGAGACAGGGAGGCACTTGGAGAAGTAAGGAACATGCTCAAAAGAGCCAAATCAGCAAGCTGAAACTTGCAATAGCTGGAGTTACGGCAATAGAGAAGGCCAGGTAGTTTAGGCAAACTGTGTCCTTGGGTGTAAAAGACCGGAAAGGTAGAAATCCACATGAGTTCTTCGGGGGGAAGAAAAGAAGCACAGGTTATTATTTTTGGAGACCGTCACTGAGAGAGGACAGTGAAGATTTGCAGCAGATGGTCAGGCCACAGGCTTCAGGTCAAGGCTACTTACAAGACCGGATCTGAGAGAAAGTTATAGGGCGAGACAGGGACATTTCTCAGAACGACAGTGAAATGAAAACATTCCCTGAAACAGAGACAGGGCAAATGGACCAAGGCAGGGACTAGACCCTGGCTTTAGAGCCAACTTTGCAGAAAATGTGGCTTCATATTTTTTGGTATTTATTGAGTAATGATCACATCCTAGTCCTTGAGATAGGTGGGGGACACAGAACAATGAGACATGAATGATCTTCCTGACTCCTTTTGTCTGTCACTCCTACGATTCCTCACCTCCATCAGCACTTCTCTGCTCGCCTCCTTGACTGCATTAAATTCTCTGCTCATCAGTGTGCTACGTAGTTGCTGTTCTTCACACCTGTAAGTTTCAACTTTTGTCATATATTGGATGATGGTTTTATTAACTCCCTTACTAGACCGTATGTGCCATGACATTGAGGAACACTTCTGGCCAGTTTTTTAAATCAATGTATTTTTTAAATCAGTTTATCAATGTATTTTTTATCATTTTTAAATCATTGTTTTTTTAAATCAATGTATTTTGTGTCTCTCAGGGAGTGAATACTCAAGAATATCTGCTTAATTAATGAATGGATGAGTGAGAGGAAAAAATGATTTCTTTTTTCTCTGGTTGCTCAGAACCCAGGAAATAGCAGCAATGCCAAAGCAGAAGGCCCCAGGCTCCATGCTCAACCTAGACCGTGGGCAGTCAACGAAGGCCTCCTGGGGGAGGTGACCCAAGGCTAAGGTTTGAAGCTTAAGGTGAAGTTGGCCCAGCAACGATGGCAAGAAAAGCTGGAGAAACTTGACACAGCTCCTGAGAAATGGGCTGAAGCTGCTTAAATGCTTTTTGCCCAATGCTTCCGAAGACTAGAAAACGGCAAGGAGAATGGAACCAGTGTTGGGCATTCCCTGGCTCAGCTATGGAGAGCATAGGGTAGATGGACAGGGGTCTAGGTAAGGCCTACATAGGAGGGAGCACCAGGCACCATGAGAATAGCAGAGTCTTTCTCGAGGGAAATACTGTCTCTCTCCATCGCAGTAACTGTAGAAATGACAGAGCCTGAAATCTGGCTGCCTGGATGCCATGAGGGCCACAGAGAGCTTCCCAGGCCTGCCTGAGCCCCCCGAGTCCCCACAGCCAGACTCTGTACTGTGCCTTCCCACAGTGTTCTGTCCTGGGCCTGGCACCATATTTGCTGTGTGTCAGAAAGGCCACCCAGCCTGAGGCACCCTTGGCAAGGAGAGCTGGCATTGTGGGGGCTGCCCACTGATAGCCTGGCTTGCTCTGATACTAAGGTGCTATCTCCTTGAGTCAATTTCCTCTGGAGATAACACTTGCCCCGTGTAAAGGGCCTGTGTGAAGGAGCCATTCTTTCCTCTGCCCCTTTCCACAGCCTGGCTCAGTTAGCTCTTTTGGCAAAGCCTGGGCTGCTGACGTGACAAGGTCACTCAGGGAAATGTGAGCTACACGTATGCAGTGCACTGAATCAAAGGAGGCTCAGGGCCATCTGGCCCAACACCCTCACTCAACAGATGAGAAAACTGAGGCCCAGAGAGAGGGCAAGACTAATTCAAGGTCCCACATAAAGCTACCATCAACAAGGCAAGAACTCAAAAGACTTTTGGCTCTCTCTTGAAATGCTCAGTCACCAAAGAAACAGACAATGAAAGAAACCCAACATCATTCAGAACCACAGTTCATGGAGGGAAACAGTCAGGTGAAGTCTCTCTGAAGAGTAATCCTGCTGTTGAAACCCATCACCACACTAAGGCACCTAGAGACGCAGCTAGGTGTGACTTTGCACAAATTGCTCTCCTTCTCTGAATCTGTAATAGAGGGACAAAAATGATCATGGTTCTCACATTGTTCCTGACCATGAGAAGTTCACTTATGAAGATATGTATCCCAAGCCAGTCATAGTACAGGATGAGCATTCTAGAGATGTATACAAGGTTCCTATTTGTTCAAGGGCTCACAGTTCATCCAAGGGAGAACCTGGAAGGGCTTCTCAGAGGAAGTGGCACTTTGGCAAGGTTTTTAAGCAGCTCATCCCATAGGTGGAGATAGTGGGCAGTCAGAATGGAAGCAGCAGTGTGCAGCCAAAAGCCTGCTGTGGAAACCCCCCGTCTTGTGATGAGACTGTCTAGTGCAAAGAAGTGCACAGGGGCTGACACATGGGACTGAACAGGAATCAGAGTCCAGATCTTGGATGGTCAGGGGGATGGTGGTCAGATCTGAAAATAAAACAATCACTCTGGGGCCGGGTATGGTGGCTCAAGCCTGTAATCTTAGCACCTTGGGAGGCCAAGGTGGGAGGATTGCTTGAACCCAGGAGATCAGCCTGGGTAACGTGGCAAAACCTCATCTTTACGAAAAATAAAAAATTAGCTAAGCATCATGGTGCATATCTGTAGTCCCGGGTACTCGGGAGGCTGAGATGGTAAGATTGCTTAAGCTCAGTAGGTTGAGGCTGCAGTGAGCAAAGATTGTGCCACTGCACTCCAGGCTGAGCAGCAGAGTGTGACCCTGTCTGGAAAAAAAATAGAAAAAAGAAAACAATCACTCTGGATCATCAAGTTCAAGTCAACATCAAGTGAAATATAGCTCTCTGAAATTTGTTGTGAAACTTCAACTATATAACTCATTTTCAGTGTATCTGATTAAATCTATTTTGTCCATTTGAATTATATCATTTTTATAGTTTGCGTTTAAGAGAGTTTTAAGAGAGCCACAAGTGTAAGGAGTGTGTAGCTACTTTTATGTTACCATACATTTAAATAGCACTAAGTCAAGTTTTTAAAAAGTTACACTGGAGGTTGCTATGAAGGATGGAGTGTTGGAGACTGGACTAGAATCAAGAAGGACAGCCAGGGGTTGTAATCGTGTAGATGAGAAATAGTCCCTGAGACAGAATATAATGCATGGCTTTAAAACGTGGGTTCCTGTGTATTGCCATCTGTGGACAACTTCAGTTTCTAATCCTTAGATTTGATTTGGACAAGTAAAGTTACTTCTCTAAACCTCAGCTTCCTCTTCTGTAAGCTGGGGATAATAATAAAATGGAACTACTTCATTGGATGAAATGAATTATAATGATTAATAATAATCCATATAAAGTATTCGACACGGAATTTGGCCAAAGTATATGTTCAGTAAAAATTAAAAGAAAAACTCACAGCAAACAAAACCACCAACAAAACACAAAGATGGAACCAAGGGCAATGTACACTAGACAGCCTTACATTGAAATGTAATTTTAGTGGGTAGAGAAAGAAAACTGGGAGAGGAACACCTTTGGGATAGAAGGTTTTAAGACCTCCCATGACCCACCTCCAGAGCCGTGTGTTGAGCTCCTTTCTGAGACCCTCTAGGGTGCTCTGTGATGAGAGTTAAGGATGTAAAACTGCAACTGGGTGTTGTCTCCGAATTCCTATTAACCTCAGTAGGGAAGACACCGGGCTCAAGAGGACCAAGAAGAGACCCAGAGCCAGCAAAGAAGACATGGGGTTTCATTAAGGGTTTACATACATGGGAGAGAGTCCAGTTAAGGCAGGGGAACAGGCTCTGGAGGCAGGGAACCTAAGGCCGTTTTACGCTGACTTCCTAGAACCAAATTGAAAAGAAAACCCTAACTTTCCACTCCCAAGTAACAAAAGGACCAGAGGCTACTCCCTTTGCAAATCCCCTACCTTTTCTGCATGGCAGATGGGAAATTGGATGTGCACAACCGATCAGACTTATTGTGGATTGAGTCTTCCTTTGCATAGAAGTACAACTTTGTAACTTCACCTTAGCCTCTGATTGGTTGCTTTTTGCAGCCAATCAGATGTTTGCATAGGACTGTGCCCTTTGTAATTCCACTTCAGCCTCTGGCTGGTTCCTTTCTGTAACCAATCAGACCGATTGCCGGCCACCACTTCATTTACATGAGGTGAGCATGAAGTGGCCAATGGGAAACCTCTAGAGCGTATTAGGACCTGAGAAGATTGGGTATCCAGGCCCTTGAGCTGCTGCGTGGGGCCGCTCACACACCATGGAGTATACTTTCATTTTCAATAAACCCCTGCTTTCCTTCTTTCGTTGTCTCATTCTTCCCTTGCTTTGCTGCGTGTTCTGCCCAATTCTTTGTTCAAAATGCAAAGAACCTGAACAATTTGAGTCAAGACCCCTCTGCCTGTAACACAGTGCTGTAAGTTGGACAAGATAACTGCATAGCCCAGCAGCGGTGGGGTGGGCAGAAAAACTGCAACCACCTGCAAACATCACCCAATTTATAGAGCATTTTCACTGAACACCCTCCCCACAATGACCTCCACCTGGCAACCTTTACTTAATCTGAAACTCAGTGCCTCAATCCCCTTACAGCCCCATGTTCCACAGGACGGGGCGGGGCTCAGATGTTTCTCATAGACGAAAAATAAATCTTTGGGTTGGCCACTCCCAATTCCCTAGCTCAAAAAACACATTCACGTGTGTCTGCCTAACAGGGTCAGTCTAAGGGTTTGCCTAGATTATTGTTATCAGATGCGTTTACCCTACACTGGCCTACACTGAGTGAAAATGATTCCTTTGCATCTGCAAGTGGGCCTCACTTCAGGGTGTCATTGACTGACTGCTGGAATCTCAAACACAGAGTGAAGGATCATTTGCCTTCTGTTGAAATACAAGATTCATTTAAAACTGAACACTTCAGAGGACAGTGCTTTGGGCGAAGGAAGATGTTTCTAAATACTTTGTTCTATAAATCTGCAGGTCTCCTAGCCTGGGGCTTGATGTTCTTCATCCAGTGTCCATCTCTGATTTCTGTCCTTCTGCCCTATCTCAGGAAGAAAAGCCTATTGAAAATTTAGAAGTTAAATGAAGATGTTCCTGTCATACTCACTTTTAACATTTAGGAGAAAAGAGCATTGAAGGGCTGCCTTTGGTCCTACCCAGATTTTATTATTTTAACACCCTCAATTTTTGTCACAAATTATATTTTCTATAACTTCATTAGAGTTGGAGAAAAGTTCCAGTTTCCTAGCTTAAATGAGGATAAAATGTAAACAGGAAGACCTTGATTATCCCTTTGTATTAGAATGACATTCTACCTCTAGTCAGCTTAAATGCAGTTTTCAGAGAACTGAAGAAGTGTACTAAGAACTTGGAAATCTCTAATTTGGAAATTAAAGACACCTGGATTTTACTCACTTATTCATTCATATATTGAACAGCTATTTACGGAGCTTTAGCTTTTTCTTTTTTCATACTCCATACTTCGTGCTGGATTTACAATAGTCAATCAGCTAAAATTAGAATTCAGGATCTCAGCAAGGGGAGGAAGAGATTAATCAATTTCAAATAATAACAATACGATTACATTTAATCTTGCCAATAGGCTAAGTGGAAGCATACGCAACTCCAGGAATGTTTATTAGGGAAATTTGATCTTATCTGGGGGGTTGGAAATACAGTTCTGCCACTTTCTAGTCACACGGGCTTCTAAAAAATTTAAACTTCTGGAGCCTTAGTTTACCCATCTCTAATCCAGGGTCTGTCTTCCAGGACTGTGGTGAGGGTTCTAGGATATAACATGTGAATGGCCCAGCACAAGAGAAGTCTGTGGTAAATGCTCAATCTTTTCCTTTTCTCCTTCCTTCCTTGAGGTCATTAATACTTACGTAAAAAATTATTTTCAAAGCTGTCTGTTTGGAAATTACAGAGGTAGGAATTAGTCTACATTTTGGGGCTGACTATACTATTGCTAAAATATTCTCTCCCCCCGCCCCCTCCCCCCCCTTTTAAAATAACTCTAGGCATGGGCTCCAGGACCGTAGAAGGAAAGCACTTGGAGCCCCGATTCTAGAAACAAACTCTTGCTACTCTGCAAAGTCAGTTCACAGCACTCGGATCCCATTCATGTCTAGTAATAGCCCAATGGAAAACCATGTATATTCCCTGTGTATGCTGGCCAGGAAATGGGAATGGGATAGTGTTACTATCTCACCAAAGCACCTCTTTTTGTTGCTGGTAACTGAGAGCACTACGGAACAAGTCATTCTATGATCACCAGCTGTGGACTGAGGTAGTGGATTTTAAAGCAGCTCTTTCATAAAATATGGCCCAAACCAAACCAAAAAATACCATGCCTGAAAAAAAAGACTGAAAAGGAATATACTAAAGAATAAGAGCAGAAAACATAACTTGGTTTTTCTGCTCTTTTTACTTCTACATATTTTTATAAACATTATAAATAACACATGTTACTTTTAAAATGTTGAGATAAGAACAGTTTTTTAAGACATTCAGCTATGAATGAGCTCATAAACAAGACTGAGCATATTTTAAAAGCCTAATATTGATTCCAGCATATACACCCTACTCATTGTGCCAAAACAAGATTCCAATTCTGGGATATTATCTGGGCAGTGGCTCCTCTGACTCTTCCTACTTTTCCTTCCTTTCCTATGAGTTTGCTCCTGTAAGTCCTAAAATGCATCTCTTATTCCACTTGTTACACTGTTTGTATCTCTTTACTACTGAAGTGTGAGTTCTTCAGGTTCAAACATCTTGTCTTGTTCAATTCTTTTAGATCTCCTATACCTGGGACAAGGCAGCGACAAAATAATATAATAATGACAATAACAATGATGATGACAGCAGAAGGAGGAAAAAGAAAGAAAATGAATTAATATTTACCACCTGTGCTATAGGTACATCCGTGAATAATTTCATTCAGTCTTTAGAACTGACAAGTTGGATGTGTCATTTCTGAATTACAAAAATTAGACTGAAAATCACAAATTTTTTTCTTAATTACAAAGATGTGTTATTTCTGATTTACAAAAATTAGATATGATATCAAGCTCTGAGACAAAATCGAAGTCAGAAGCTAAGTGACCTACCTCTTAAAGTCTCTTAGGTGTGTTGCTGGGCTTCAAACTCAGAGCCCAGGCTGCTGTGCTATGGAGTGTGTGCTGTGCTTATGCTGCTGACCAATGACACAATTTGGCATTAAACAAAATCATTTTTAAAAATTGAATGATTAAGGAATGTCCTGGGTATCGGACAGATCATACAAACATAAGGGGCAAATAGTCCAATAATAAGAGATGAAAAAGTTAAATACCTTTGGAGTCCAAGTGGTGAAGGGGGATCAATGGGGTCTACAGTGAGATTGAGACTGCCTGTGTCACCCGCAGGGGGCACCTATGAGCCTGAACACACACTTTATTTTGACCTCTTTAAAAGAGGATCATCAGGTCCTAATAGTGCGAAAGAGAGAAATTCTGACTAAACCTAAACAGAACTATTCTTTTTTTTTTTTTTTAATTCAGTCTCTGTAGAGACTGTCAAAAATTGCCAATGCCAACTATATTTCAAGTCGTCATGGCAGGGTATTGGGAAAAGTTTTCAATTAGCAATAATCGTGCCTCGGATAAACCTCATTGGCTACGATATTGCCACTGCGCAAAGCTAACAGATTTTTTTTTTTTTTGAAACTGAGTCTTGCTTTGTCATCCAGGCTGAAGTGCAGTGGCGCAATCTCAGCTCACTGCAACCTCCACCTCCCAGGTTGAAGTGATTATCCTGCCTCAGCCTCCCAAGTAGCTGGGACTACAGACACGCCCATGCTTCGCAAGTTTTTGTATTTTTAGTAGAGATAGGGTTTCACCACATTGGTCACTCTGGTCTTGAACTCCTGACCTCATGATTCACCAGCCTAGGCCTCCCAAAATGCTGGGATTACAGGCGTGAGTCACCGCGCCCACCTAAACTATTCTTCTTAAATGCACTTGGAGCACTTCAAAGTTTTTAGAAGGAGGAATTAGAAGTTGGCATCAGAGTCCCATTGACTGCTGACCACTTGTTGTAGATAATTATATTTAAATTAACAGTATAGCAGCATGCATTCTGAGTCTCATATGTGGATTTAGGAATCTTCAACTGATGCTTCTGTTGTCTTCAAAAAATCTGGGATACCAATATGAATATAAATGAGTACAGGAAGCTTCCTTCCAGATCAACAATTCTCTTTATAAATGAGCAACCTCAGCAGGTGTTTTCTGCTTGTATGTATCTCATTAGTCAGGAAACCAAGGTTTCCAACTCAGGCTCTTGTTGAGTTACCCAGAATACCACAGTCTCAACTTCTAGCGTTATTTCCTGGTGTTATTTCTCAACCTTTGCACTGAGGTCAGTTCTGAATCTTAGATTAAGTCACTACATTTTTATTAGATTGGTGCAAAAAAGTAATTGTGCTTTTTGTAATTAAAAGTAATGGTGATGACTTTTATAGTAATATTCACTAATTGCATTTATTCATGCTTATGCTCTACAATCTTAAAATTATTAGTTACATATTCACTTTCCAAGTAAAACAAGCACTTCTGTCAAGCAAGGGCTTTCTCTTTTTATCTTTGTTTCCAACAAGGGACTACAAATATAAAAGTGCCATTAAAAGTAAATGGCAAAAACCACAATTACTTTTTTGCACCAACCTAATAGTTGACTGAAAACTACCATATTTGGATCATTTCGGAAGGAGAGAAATAATCGAGTGTCTTACCAGGTTTTATCAAGTGCAGCCTATTTCAATCTAGCTACTAGAACTTGTCAGGTAGTTTTGAAAAATAAATATAATTTTAAAATATTGTTTCATTAGAAAAGAATAAAACAGTAAATAACTAGATCTAATTAATCAAAATTGTCATAGGAAAATCAAGTTATACAATTGATTTTATTTTCTTATTTTTAATTCAGGGAAAGTTCTGAAAACAATACAGACTTAATTCAACTTTCTGTTTCTTCTATATCTCTAACTCATTCACCATTCACTGAGCTTCTACTCTGTGCCAGGTGCCATGCTAGACATTAAGGATTCAAGAAGTGACACAAACACTTTCCCTGCATTAATATGCTTATAGCATAAGGAAGCTAACTGACAACTTGATTGTGTGAGGTTATAATGGAAACAGCCTAGTCAACTTCTAATTATTCTTTAAAATAGCTCAGCTGCCACCATCTCCAGGCAGTTTTCCTTGATGTGAAGAAGGAATAACTCATTTCTAATTACATTTATTAGTGCATATGCTATACTATCTTAAAACTATTGGTTACATATGCACCTTCCTACTAAAGCAAGCACTTTCACTGAGCAATGGCTTTCTCTTTTTATCTTTGGTTACAACTAGGGACTACAGAAATAAAGATAAGAACAGACGGTTCTTATGTGCGTGATAAGTGTGTGTTGTGAAAAAAGAATCAAGAAGATCCATCAAGTATAAAGTGGAGGAAGAAAAAGCATGGCAGAGAAGCTGATCAATACTGGAGCTAAAATATAAGAATATATAGAAAATAAAAGTGCCTATCTTTATGTTGTAGGTATGGAAATACATAGAAAAACAAACATTTTGGCAATTTTAGATTAACCAAAAGGGTGATGGGAAAGTAGAGAAAAATAGAAGTATATTTAAGTTCAGTAGAATGACTGCTTCACAGTATCTTACGACTTTCTTCTTATCATGACCAAAATTTATTGAGAGAGTTTTATTCTTATATTGCTGTTTCCACAACACTAGGAACAGGGTCTGATTAGTAATAGTTACTTTGTATATGAGGTTTAATTAGTCATTAAAGACAAAGAATGAAAAAAAAAAAAAGGCCAGGAGCGGTGGTTTGCATTTGTAATCCCAGCACTTTGGGAGGCTGAGGTCTGTGGATCACTTGAGGACAGGAGTTCAAGATCAGTCTGGCCAAAATGGCGAAACCCCATTTCTACTAAAAACACAAAAATTGGCTGAGGGTGGTGGAATGCGCCTGTGGTCCCAGCTACTTGGGAGACTGACACAGGAGAATTGCTTGAACCCAGGAGGCGGAGGCTGCAGTGAGCTGAGATTGCGCCACTGTACTCCAGCCTGGGCAACAGAGTAAGACTGTTCAAAAAAAGACAAAGAATGGACAAAGTGGACAAAGAATAATAAAAAGGTGAAAAATAAACTGTACAGTGAGTGCAACTGAGGATAAATCATGTTGAAAAGTAAATATATAGACTTTGAGTTAAAGGTGATGAATTGCACACATGCATTTTTCTCCACTTCTGTCTCAAAACTCCATTTGAACAATAGTTTAAGGACTAAAAAATAAAGACAGAAATCCGGAAGGATAAAGAAATCAGAAGAAAGCAGAACTTTTTGGAAGATGGAAAGCAGATGGGAACTGAATTAGTAGACTCCATAAAGCATAATTATAATTCAAAATCTTATAATTCAAATACAAGCAAGAGAAATATGAGCCAAATATAAGCAAAAAAAGTAAATAGACGTCTATATTTACTCAGAAGCCACTGCAGAATCCCGGGCTGGGTAGCATTAGGTACCTCTGAAAAGAGAGGTCCAAGTAAGAGAATTGATCGAAAGTGTGTTTAGAAATATATGAGACCCCCTAACTTTTACCAGGCAGCTAAGTGACTATCGTGGCATATTGGAGGTTTCTTTCTCTTAAGAGGGTAAGAGATCACAGAATACTGAGCAGAGTTGAAAAGTGGGTCCATACCCCATGAAAAGGGGTTACTGAATTAAAAAGGGGGTGATGAAATGTGTACCTACTACATATTAAATATTCAGACTTTCTCCTCACACAACCTCCGGGATGCAGGCATCCAGGCTTACACCCTTAAGGCAGAGGCTATAGGAGACTTTTTCTGGGGAATCATTCCACAAGGAAAAAAATCTGACATTGGGGTATGAAATGGCCCAGCCAGATAATCCTATACTGAAGTCCACAAACGGTCCTCTCTGTACACAGAGCTTTTAGTGCCCCAAACTTAAATATGAGATATTTGAAGAAAGTATTTTGAAATCCTGAGACCAAAAAGAACAGACAAACCAGAAACACAGCCTAAGCATGGACATGAAGATTTCTAAAAACTATTATTAATATGCTCCTAGAGATGAGAGAAAAATTTGTGTTGGTGAAAGAAGAACAGTATTAGATAGGAAAGGAGCATTGGATGAAAGGTTCAGAATGAGAGCTGAAGTGAAAACATTAAGTGGGAGGATTTCCAGATAAATCTGAGGAAATAATCCAGAAAAAAGAATACAAAAAAAAGATGAAAAATAGAAGAAAATAAATGAACCACATCAGAAGATATAACATCTGAAAATATAAAGTTCAGGAAAAAAGGGAATCTATAAAACAGAGGGTAAGACATTATTAAAGAAATGGAAAAAAAAATGTTCAGAATTGAAGGATGGAGTTTTCAGGTTAAACGGGTTCAGCACAATGAATGAAAATAGACCCACATCAAAACACATCATTATAAAACTTTAGATCATTGGGCGCAAAGAAATCTCTAAAATCTTTCAGAAAAAGGGGAAGAAAGGATATTTCCATACAAAGAATCAAAAACCAGAAAGGTAATAGACTTATCAAAGCATCCCTAAAAGCTGAGAGAAAACTGAACAATGTATTCAAAACGGATTCTTCAAGCTGAGAATGTTATATCTGACCAAGCCATCCATTAAGTGGTATAGCAACATAAAAATCTTTTCAACTTAAAAGTTCTCAAAAAATTACAGATCATATAACCTCATTTAGGAAGCGATTTGAGAAAGCATACACTGAGAGGGAGAAAACCAAGGCAAAAGTGGAATCCAGGGAACAGTGGATCCAACACAGAATGTGGGCAAATGAGTCCCCAAGATAATGGTAAATGAAGATTCCAAGTGTCAGTCATCCAAGAGGTCTAGAGAATAATCTGTCTACATAAGACCAGTTTAGGAGGCTCTGTGGATATTTCTACAAGATGAAATCAATAATTACCTACTGTATTTGAATGTATTAAAAGGCGGTTTTTCACTACTTGGGAAGAATTTGGGAATAAATTAGTGATACATATTAGAAAAACTAAGCAAAAGAAAAATCTTTTGGAAAATTAGTGGACTGTGCAGGGGAGGAAATATACTACACAATCAACTGCAAATAACACTTATATAATCATTGTAATATAAATATTGAAAACCGAGCCACAGTGAAAACATAGCTATCTCATGGGACCAGGCGAACAAAAGCGTGCCTGGGTTAAGTGGAGCAGAGGGTGAAAGAGAGCTAAATCCTCATTTCCCATGCTGGGAAGTTAACTTATAATCTCTAAGCTAAAATAAAAATTAAGAAGGAATATTATAAGCATGTTATTTAGAGGATATGGAGGCAAATATGGAAAGCATGAGCTGAACGAACTCAGTGCACTTCTTATCACTGAATTGATTCTTTAAGCTATGCAAGTAAATCACACTGATACAAATAAAAACTAAACTTGTAAAAGCTGAATTTATCAAGTTGTAGAGAAGGTGAGATGTTGACCTCTATCAACCCTTGGTCCTTAGGGACTATTTTACTTTCTAAATATTCATATCCACCAGCCCTCTTGCTCTTTATATAATGATTTAATATAGCCCTTCTGTTAATTTAACAATGTTTTATTTGCTCTTTAGAGATTTCTATACTCATGGCTTTCTTGATTAAAATTGCTTTGGAAGGCTGAGCCCAGCAGCCATGTTGTCTGTTTGCCTTTCTGAATCAGGTTTCAAATGGTGAGCAAGGCTCAGCCTCTCCATTCTGTATTTGTGTTTACTCAGGCAGGTGCCATTTTGTGACAAAGAAGATAAGATCTGTTCCCAGGATTGTAAGAGGTGACAAGTATATTATTTGAACATGTGGGGAAATTATTTAAATAAAAATGCACAAGATTATCAACACCCATATCAATCAGTTTAAACAGGAACCAAATAAATGTCACCCTACCTTCACGTACTTACTTGGCAGCTTATCCGCCAAGTGTCCACAAAGAACAGGGAGGCAAGATGTTGACAGCAGTTGAGAATTTACTGAGGCAGATATAGAGAAAATAGAAACTACAATAAAAAGTGGATGTTAATAAGCCTTAAACCACTATTATCTAATTTAATCTGTAGAACAACCTTATCAGGTATTTATCAGTACCCCTAATTTACAGATAAGACAAAATTTAAGCAACCTGTCTACAGGCAAGAGCTAGGAATCAAATTTATGTCCATTTCATTATAAAGCCCAACCTCTTAAACATTTGCACTGCTTAGGTGAGAGCTTATACATGTTGTTCATACAGTGGGAATGTTTATGTTTGTGAGTATATTGCATATGCACACACACTTGTTTGTTGGAAGAAGGAGAATTATCAGAATATTAGAATATTCTGGACATTCTATTTTGATGTGTCACCCATTGGTCTCCTTGTAATTTCTAAGGGAAATAAATATACCAAAGATAAAGCCAAAACCATGTACTCTTTGTAACCGTACGCTTTGACCCTAAATATCTACACAGCCAGTCCCTGGCAAGCTAGGCTGAGTGGCTTGAAAAATGCCTGTCAAGAGACAAAGCTGAATGCTTGCTCTTCTCTGGACGTTTGCTAACCAGTGCTGTGCTGGATGCTGGAGAAACTTGTACTGACTTGTAAGAGCCAGTAGTTGAATTTTTAGGAATTTTGCTAGCCAGTGGGTGTCAAGTTGGTAGTTTGAAATGGGCAATGGTGGGAGTCTTTACTTATACCACAGTACTTTAGTTTCCTCAGTCTAACCACTCTTATGCAGAGGAAAATCCAGTCCAGGAAGAGCAAGCTGCTCCATACCAGTGCCAAAGAGCTTTCCCCAAAACCTGGAGCAGAGCTGACCTAGGTCTTTTGGCCCAGACCTTCATAGGGCACAACAACAAGAGATTTTGACCTTGTCTAATTTTGTGAAACCTGATTGGAGAGGAGTGAGCAGTAAAAGAAAGAATGAGAAATCCATGAGTGACGCAAACAGATAGCTGGACCACTTCCCAGGGGCAGCAGCCTCTCTCAGCCTCTTCTTGCCCTTTCCCACTCCCTTCTGGCTTCAGATCTGAACTCCTTTGCGCCTTCATAAAGAAAGTTGTACTCTCAAGCACTGTGACCCAAATACTACCTGTGAACTTTACCTGTCTTCACGGACCCCCTTTAGGTGGAGGCATTTCAGCTTTCCCAGGGCTACAGCAGTGTATCAGCTGCACAATGGAAAACAAGCCATGCCACCTACTGGGACCATGGTTTTGTTTGCTGTAACACAGACTGTTAACCCCACCCATTCAGGGATGCTTGAAGAACAAATGTCAAGATCCCTGATATGCTGCCAAACAGGACAAACAAAAGAACATTATCGTTATTGTGATTGTCAATATTATTTCTATGGATTTGGGCACGTCTATCAGGGAATATATTTAAAGATCAGAAAGAATCTAACTAGAATTATGCCATTCATCTCAGAGGCTAAAACAGCTTATTTGAGGAATTTCTTAATAAACAGCAGGCTCAGGAAATTGTTGATGCTCCGTGGCCAGCATCCCCGACAATTCTAAGAGGTTACACTACACTCAAACTTCAATGTTATGATCCAGCAGCATCAGGTAAGAGGACCCTGAGAGGCACACCTCAGTCATGGGAACCATCAGCCCACCCACCCCTTTTACCTAATAGGTCTTTATTAGCTGGTTTTTAACCTGGGGGCCTGGATTCCTTGATCCACTTATTTTTCTAGGATACAACATGGGTTTGCAGGGACATTGTCCTCACAGATGGCTTCAAAGAGAGGTACCTCTATAGCTTTTCCCTGCAAGTAACTGAGTGATGGAGAGTTGGGAGTAGAATTATTCTAATTTGTTTGCCATAGATCAGGGGGCACTGCCTGTAAACTTTCAAGATTTTTTGATAGACAGTGATGGTACCAGGAATTGGCTAGGGATGGGGATAGCTAAAGATCAATCTCATAGTCTATATAACACCTTTTCCTCTGAGTCAGCACAAATCAATACACAGCGGCAACAGAACAGCACACTTGCATAGAGGGAGGTTTACAGCAAGTTCTCCAGCCCCTTCAGCAATCAGAAGACCACCCCTCAACTCTCTCTGCACTGAAATTCTGGAGCTGCCACTTAGGGCAAACATCTCGAAACAGGTGAAGGGCTGCAGTTTCGAGGAAGAAATGGAATTAGCAGGCATGGTCCAGATTAAAAACTTCAGCAAATGAGTGGAGGCTCCAAGGATGCAGTTGCGGTTCTGCTAAAACATACCTTTTACATGAGTAAGAGTCCTGGTGTACCCACAATGAGTGTTGAATATGTTTGGAAACCCACTTCACATTTTATTAGCGACACTTAAATATATTTGGAAAGTTCTCCCACAAAGAGTCAATCTTCATGGAAGAGAAATTCATTTAGGAAGTATGATATCTTTTAATCAAGAGATTTCACCATCTATTTGGCCTGGAAACAAACTACAAATGACCTCTACTTTCCTGTAGCCAGTCATCACCCTTGAAAGCCCTGTGAATAATTCATGAAGGAACCTGATTGCTTCCTTCATTTGTAACACAGGTGATTTGATGGTTCAGTTGACAACCATCTTTGTTATATAAGTGAAGTGTGTGTGTATATGCATGTACACATAAAGCAACAGATGAATTTCTCCTTTAGTTTATGGCTTTGAAAAATGTCGCTACCTATGCTACAAAAACAAACACTTTGTTTTATGCAAATAATGACAGAAAGGTTACATCCCATTTTCTTTTTTATCTTGGTTAACAAAAGACTCACCTCAATATTGTCATCTCGTATCGAAATTTACTCTGAATAGAATTTTGTTAAAACTACTTTTTCCCTCCTCTCTAAAGAATTTGAGAGAGCAAAACTCCCTTTTAAAATTTGGCAGAAGTTGAATGCATAAATAAAATAAATAATGAATACATAAAACAAATAATGAATAATGCATACAATAAATACATTCATACACAAAACGTGCTACTGACCTAGTCTCTCAGAAATCCAGGTTTAATATTGAGTGGTTTTATCTGACTGATGCCTATTACAATTACCTAAAGAAATAGAAAAAGTTGGTGTATATTTTAAACTTGTTATATATTAGTTTTCCAATTAGGGAAATGGGACAATATATATACTTTTCTTAGTGAGTAAAAATATTTTCAGATTCAATAAGTTTATGTTTGAAGTCCCAGGTAACAGTTATAATTTTTGTTATACATTTTGCTTCTGTGGGGTAAAGGTAAGCATCCTTGTTTCCTGAGAAAATAAATATCATTATTTTAATGATGAGTAATAAGCATGTCAAATGCCCAACGAATTTGCACCTTACAGTCTTTGCTGCCAACGTAAAATTTTGCAAGGCCGGATATGAATTTTGCAGTAGCTTTGCGAAAGAAGATGGGTGTCACTTTTGTCAAACAAACCAAACTGTACTAAAACATTCGATGTTTGATAAGCCCTTTGTCACTAACACGTCTTGATTAAATTATCATCATGCAAAACATGAACTTGGCAGTGCCAATGCCAATATTGATATTGACCTCACCTTGGCCACCCAGCACAGAAGAACTTTTTCATTTTATTTGACTTGCAACTTTTGTTCGTAAACATGGTCCTGCACATATTTACTCTCTTACCCTCTAGCACCTCATACTCACAAATACTGGAAATAATCAGGCTATCACATTTCCTCAATATTCATCCAACTATGATTAGCTTTCTTGTTTGTAAGATATAGCATTCATGTGAACAATTCAAATTCACTACTGACAAATAATGATCATGCAAAAAAATTAATTTTCAAAATTACTTCCTGTGTTTATACAATGGCTTCCAAGACTAAGTTTAAGTTTGATGAATAATACTGATCAGACAACTCACACACACACACACATGCATAATATTCATTCATATTTTTCTTACTAGGTTGACCAGCAAAACAATAAAATTGGTAAAAATTGCATCTATTCATAAGTGACAGAGACAGTAGTCTTTTTGAACAAATTATTTGATTCCATATGTGTGTGTGTGTGTGTGTGTGTGTGTGTGTGTGTGTGTGTATATATATATACTCACAATTTAAATTTAGAGAAAATATGTGTCAGAATGAATATCTACCTAGTAAGAGATTTAATTGTATTTTCTCCAGTAAAATTTCAGGACACAATTTTCCAAGGATTAAATGCTAATAATTACTATGCCTGACACCAGGCACAACTTATAAACAATGGAGACCCAAGGCTTGTGCCGTGGGATACCACAAAGTAGAGTAGCACTGAAATGGTGAGGTTTCTATCATCCTCTGTTATATCACTAGGGGAAAACTAGGAGACACTGACTCCAAGCAAAAGTCAATTCCAGAACATTGTTTTGCCTAACATAAGGATGAAGGGATGAACCTAAGAGTCCTTGAAGGTAGAAAGCCTCACATAGTATCCCAGAGTCTCCAGCATGTCATTTGTAAACTGAATCAATGGTACCTACTACATGACTAGGAGAAAGTGTGGAGTGTTTGATCCCATGCCCGGTATATAGCAGGAATTTAACAAACATTATTTTCCTTCCCTAATTGAAGTTAAATTAGCCTTAATGTTCTTCTCAACCTTGAAGTAAACAAAAGATCCCTTTCCACAAATATAATGCAAAAACCACTGGGCTAGGAATCTGAGAATCTGGGCTCTAGTTCAAGAAACTAACCTCTGTGAGAATTTGGTTACCTCATTTTCTCTCTTTGAGTTTTTGTCACATCTGTAAAATATGGCTTTGACAATTTCACCTGTCCATCTAGTTTGGTCATTCTGGGCCCTTCTGGATTCCTGAGAGCCTTCCCTAATAAAGGGTATTATTGAAGTGGAGGGTCTGCTGTTGTCCTGGTTCTAGTAGGGTCCCTCAAAGGGATCATTTACTACAAGGAAAGATTAATATTGAAACATCTTTATCCCCTCAGAATATTTTTCAGGAGACCTATGATGGAAATCCATAAGGCCTTGGAGTAAGACAGGAGAACCAAGAGACCTCAAATCTCTTTTCTATGATCTATTATCTACTTAGATCTTTTGTCCATCATTCACCTCTGCTCCTCTTCCTGGCACACTCCTTCCACACCTTGTCCCTGTGATAAATTCCTTTGTGATTAAACTTCAAATGGTATCATAAGGAAAGGAGATATTCCTTACTCATCACAGACTGTGTTTGATATTCCTTCCTCACTTTCACCACTAATGCCTGGCCCTTCATAAGTTTTCAGTACCTATTTTTTTGAATAAATAAATGATATATTAGCTACTTAAAAAAAGAACTAAAATGACAGTGATTTTTGGTATTGTTCATGTGAGAGTCTAGTAGGGCTTTTGGTAGATAGCATTCCATACAGTAATACAGGGATCAAGTTTCCTTCCATTTGTGGCTCTGTCATTTCTTAGGGCTTTAGAGTCTTCCACTGGATTTTTTGAGTTCTATAACCAGCTAGAGAAGAAAGAGAAAGTCAAGAATATCATAGGAGAATTTAGGCACCAAGCCTGGAAACAGTGTAATGTTCCTTTAGCCAGAGCTATATATGTATATGTATATGTGTGTGTGTGTGTGTGTGTGTGTATACACACACACACATATATAGCTCTGGTTGTGAAATATATAAATATATCTATATATTATAACACTGTAGCAAAGGAGGCTGTAGTCTTGTGTATCCAAGAAGGAACTGAATTGGACACCACCTAGGCAATCTCTGCCACATAAAATTGTGTGTATACTCGACTGTAATTTTCTGTTTATGTAACTCTTTTATTTTCTAGCTTAGAAACTCCTTTAGATGAGAAAGAGTGACTTATCCAGGGTTATGTCCCTATCACCAGACACAAGGATGGGTGCTTGATGGATGTTTGCTGAACCAAAAGCTATTCTAGGAGTCTATTTCCTTAGATATCATCTATTCAGTGAGTTGGGCATGATTACCATTTTCTAATATTTTATATCCTGATATTTACATATGATTTACAGCTTGGCATCTCCCTTATATAGATACAATGCAAGTCAATTCAATCAACACTTATAATGCATTTACTATGAGCTGGGCACTCTGGTATTGGCTGAGAAAATTCAGAATTATTGCCTAAGATTTCAGTCCTCAAAGTGTTATGGGAGACCACAGGGAAAGCAGAATAACTGTTGTACCCAGACAATGGCTTATGAGACAACCTGTATTTTGAAGGACTAGTAGGAGTTTGCTACGCAGAAAAGGAATTGATAAATATTCCAGACAAATGAAGCAAGACACACAAGCCCATAGGTATAAAAGTGAATGCACACCGCACTCAACAATGCCAAGTCATAGAGCATAGGCTAAATCAGAATGAGGGAGGAAAGAAGACCCTGTTCAGGCAGATTAGGTCCATTAAGTGCAGGGCCTTGTATGTCAAACATGCAAATTAAACATCAAACATAGTGTTCCCCTCCATTCTCACTCTCAGTGTGCAGTTGCTAGCATTGGTAATCAGCATCTCATTCTACATTAAAACAACCACAAGAGGAAACTCAGTGTTTTGCCACTTAAGTAGCTCCCCACTGCCTGAAAATAAGTTTTACTGGAGCTGTACTCTCTAGACCTATATTGAATTTAAACTCGAGAGTGACCTCTTACTTAAACATATCACTGGACAACCCAGCCATGCATTGTCCAAGGCCTAATCTTGTTCTGTAGTTTCCCACATTGTTCAGGAGCCAACCAGTGTTAGCTTTTTAAATTTTGATCTCTCTAGGAGAGGTAGAAGAGGGTTTGAAGATCTTGCCAGTCATTAACTTCACACACTGATGACCTAGGACCACAGGCAGACAGAGGAAGAAGCTGAATGAATATCCAACTTTTCATCCCACTGAGCTAAACCAACTGAGGAATTTAATTTAATGCATAAATAATCATTCATTCTTAGCTGGTATTTCAATAGTTCTTATTCCTATTAGCTACCATATGTTGCCACACACAATGAGAAATACCTCCACCCTCAACCCCTAGTATTTATGGGCAGCCCAAAAAAATTCTTATGCACCTTAACAAATCTAACAGGTAGTTCATTCAATACTAGGTAGCACACATTATTGTCACCATCCTCCTTCTGCTTTCTCTCTTGGTTGGGGACCACCTTGTCCTTCAAAGCCACTCTGTCTGCTAAGAACTGCTAAGTTGGAGGTAAGTGCAATGAGAAGGAATCAATCATGGAGAGGGGAGTGTTTGAACTGGCCTGGAGGAGGAAGTAAGAGATCACTGGGATGTCACATGAATCGGAGGAGCTTTCAATGGGGAGGGGTGGAGGAATTTGAGGCAGAAAGCAACCATGTGCACAAAAGAAATGGGTACAAAAGAGTATGCCATGTCCACAGTGCAGCAAGAAATTTGATTTACTGGAATGCGATTTATAAAGAAAATGAAGCCAACCAAGTGGTCAGGGATGCTATCAGAATGGACTTGGACACCTTGTTGAGAAATTTCAGTCTATTCTGGGGGTAATGATGGTCCCTGAAAAACATTAACATTAGGTAAGTGGCATAATCAGAGTTGTGCTTTAAAATAATTGTTCAGGAGGCAGTGTTGAAAGTGAACTAGGGCAGCAATTGTCTGCCTAGTGGTCTGCTAAGTATTGGGGTGGTGGGGGGATGACGACTAGCCAAAGTTTCTGCTCTCAAGAAGCTTAGACTCCTGGCAGAACAAGTGTCCTCAGATAATGTGGAGGAAGACACAAAAGAAAACGAGAATCTGTAAATCACCATGCACTCCTTGTGTTCAGAAATAAGACTCATTTTCAACAAAATTTCCTCCTAAGTAATATGATATACTGCAGTGATTTTCAGTCTTTATTTAGCCTAGAACCCCTTGCTCAAACAAAGGTTAGGTGGAATCAGTAGCAAAAATGTCAAGAAGAGGCTCTGTTCAGGTAAAAAGTAGGGTAAGGAGGCAAAAATCTATTCTTTCATGCTCCTGTCCCGATCCTGGATTGGCTTCTTATGCCACTTACAGCTCAGCAGACAGAAGTTTGAAAATGATTGATCTGATTAAAAGAACTTAGACTTTGTAGTCCAGGAGAGTTGAGTTTTCATTTTAGCTCTGACATTTATTGGAAATGTGTTCTGAAGTAAGTCATCACATTTTTCCAATCCTCACTTCCCTCATCTGAAAATAGGGGCAATGACAACTGCAGTCATGTATCACTTAATGACAGGGATATGTCCTGAGAAATGTTTTTAAGTGATTTCTGTCATTGGGAAAACACCATAGAGTGTGCTTACACAAACCTACATAGTATAGCCTTCTGCATACCTGGACTATATGGCATAGCCTATTGCTCCTAGGTGACAAACCTGTACAGCGTGTTACTGTACTGAATTCAGTAGGCAATTTTAATACAATGGCAAGTATTTATGTTTGTAAGCATAGAAAAGATACAGTAAAACATAATTTTATAAGTTAATAAAACCACCATTACATATGCAGACCATCATTGACTGAAATGATGGGATACATGACTGTACTTCTAAGAGTTATTGTGAAAATCAAATGAGATGATATAAAGTGATTAACAGATGGTATCTGAAACAAAATAAGCACTGAATGAATGATAGCAATAATCATCATCATCAGCGACAGCATACCTCTAAGTGATCAAACTTTGATGGATCAGTTGCAATAGCCAAATTCATAAGAAAATGCAGATTGGTTACCAATATAAGATTTATAATGGGATAGAGACATTTCTGAGAGCAAAATTAATTGCTTTTGCTATTCCAGATACTTATTTCTAGATAGGAGAGCTGGATGTGCTTCCAGAAACATGGTCTCAGCTATATGGACCCTTCCTGACCCAGAGTTAGACCCGGTGGACTGATTACTAGAATCTCAAGCTCACCAGGTACTGTGCCCTTCACTCACCCAAACAAGACCTTTGGTAGAATAATACAAATACTGATGACCTCTTACCATATATCCAATTTAATAACCTTAGGTGTCAACTATGAGTCGATCATAGTTCTAGATGCTTTACATACACACATATTAGTCAAGTTAGGTAAGGCTAGCTGCTATGTAAACCACCTCTATAATCTCAGCAGGTTAACACAATAGACCTGCTCACAGGTCTTGCTCACATAATGGTCCAATGTAGGTTGGGCAATGCAACTGAGTAGCTCACCTCTAGACAATGAATCAGGTATCCAGGTGTGAATCTGCCATGTAGGTGGGGGACATCGTGCACGGAAGATTATATTAAACCTTTCATGGTCAAGACTAGAAATGCCATACAACACTCTGTCCACATTCAATTGCCCAGTGCCCAGGAACACGGCACTGAGGAGGCTATGAAGTGAGCTTCTTTTATGTGTCCAAGAACAAGAAATGAGATTGATGAGCTAGATTCTGCCTCATTGTCCATCAGATCTCTTTCCTGGTCAGGCTTACATCAGTTGTCTCTTTTCCTGGCTTCTAGGCAGCCCAGGATTGCTTGATTCTATCTTTGCTTCAAAGTGATAAAGGCAGTCCTGTTGAGTGGGACCTGGCTGAATTTAGTGACAGAATGTCACAACCTGAACCTGAATAGTTTGGCAAGACTTGGCATTTTCATCCATTCAGGCTGCTTTAAAATTTCCAGACTAGCTCTGGAAGTTAGAGCAAAGAAGTGAAACCCTCCAGACGGCTTATTGATTCTCTGCAACAAGTTTGTCGGTGAATCTGAATATTTTTATTGCCAATCTGTGGATGAGAACACTGAGGTCAATGTCATACTGTGGGTCAGTGGAAGAGCTGACATTTCAACTTGCATCTCTCTGGCTTGAGCCCATGTTCTTTCCTCTCATGAGACCTCATTGCCTGCCTTCTGGTTAGTGGAAGCAGTACAATACCCTTTCTGCTTGTGTAGTTCTTTAGAGTGTCCAAGACATGTCACAGCCAGAACCTCACTCGTGCTGGCATGGTAGCTGTCACTGGGAGGATGCACTGATCCCCCGCTTTGTGACAGAGCCAGCTGCCAAAGGCACAGCCAACAGCTTCTAATCAAAGAGAATTCTGGAAAAAAAAATTGCTTCAGCAATCTTCTGGGGATTCTTCCTATCACAATCCTTGGCAATAAATAATGCATGAAAAGAGATCCGCTCATGCCAAGGTGGACTTCAAAGAGGGTGGGGTAACAGTGTTCAAACCCACCACTTGGCATCTGTGCTGTCTGCTCATTCCAGAAGTTAATTCACAGAGAATAGCATGAGGGAATGCCTGCCTCCCTACAGCTGATTCATGGGAACTCCGAGCCTGCATTCACAGGAAGGAAGAGCAGCTTGCTAGACTTTCAAGAGCATTTTCCCAGCCCCAAGCCTTAGAGCTAGGCCTTAGACCGCTGCTGTGACATGTGTTCTGAGCTAGTCCCAAACAAGCGCAAACACAACAGCCTCCACTGATCAATGCAGCAGGACTGAAGGATGGAATCCAAAGCATGAACCCTGAGAACAGAAAGTCCCAGCACTCGCTCTGTGCAAGTTGCCATGAACTCCAGCCATGCATCCTGCAGCCAAGGACGGGTGGCCCCCGAGCAGGAAACTCTTTGGCAGCCTCCACTGTGTGCTTTGCCTGCTGACAAGAGCACACCCTGGCCTTGGTTACTGCCCTTATAAAACAGCTCAAGGAGGATGAGAGCCAAACGTTTTAAATGTGTCTGGAAGAAAAATGTTAACTATGAATCCACGCGGTAGAACAGTACAGTACAACTGCAGCAACACGCAGCACTGTTCTCAGAGAAGGGTCCAAGGAGGAAACTGCAACTGCTGCCCAGGCTTCCTGTGGCTTTTCCTCTTCCTCCTGCTGGGGCCAGGGCTGCTCTGAAACCCGCTTTCCAACAGAATCTGAGAAATGGGTGCTTTTGTGGCTGTGATTAGAGACATAGGATTTTCAGACTTTTCCCAATTAAGAGAGACTTGAATCTTCCAGGTTGCATGTAAATAGAGGCAGAAATTGAAGCTTATAGAGGTCATTATCAAAGTCTATCCTTTCTTACTAAAATTCATTTTGCCTGTTTCCAATCCACATTTTGCAAAAGAAAGTTAATGCATGTCAGATGTCTTTCATAATCAGTACGTATTATCTATCAGGCAATATCTTTGGTATTTTTCCCACAGCTTACCGAATCTCCAATGAAGCCTTAGAAAGAATTATTATTACCTACCTATTAAACAGAAAGAAAGAAAAATTAGAGGTGTGTGTGCAAATCGTCTACCTGGCAAGGATTGAAACAAGCCTTAGATCCCTAGTGTCCCTGACCTCAAAACCTGTGTTCTTTTCATTGTGCTAAAATGCCACTCAAGTGTCACCGAAGAGACTCATAAGTGTCACTTATACATAGTATCTCTTATCTCTCTTGGCTATTGATATCCATTTTTTTCTCTAATAATTCTAATAAAGATATTCACAGAGATAATCAGAATGATCTTTGAATACCCCCATCGTGATAAAACCTATTTTGTCTTACTTCATGGTGAAATACCAGAAGCACTACAGGAAAAAGGACAAGAATGCCCACCAGGGGCACTAATAATACTTATTATTATTTTCTTACATTTTAGCCAATAAAATTAATACCTAAACTTATCATGATAGTAACAAGGTTTTTCCATTAAAAACATTGTTGTAGAGTTATTCAGAAAAGACTGAATAGATGAGTAAAATAGCAAAGAACATGTATAAAACAAGAGAAATAAAAGTTTGCCCATCAAATGATATATAATATTACAATCATTAGAACAGGATTATACTGTCACAAGACTGCCTAGCTTTTTCAGTAGAACAAGACAGAAACTTCTAAAATGATCATAAAATGATGTAGAACTTAATATGTGATGATAATGGAAGTAGCAAAATTCAGTGCAGAAAAGATATAATATTCACTATATAATACTGGCAAAAGTGGCTAAAAATATGAAAAGAAATAAACATTTACTTGATCCTAATATCACATATCTACCAATTCAAATTCCATATGCTTTACAGATTTATGTGAAAACAAAGAAAATAATTATTAAAATATAAAAATTATAGTAAATATTTAAATTATCTCGAAAGCAGGAAATCACTTCTTTAAACTTGTATTTTAGGTTCAGGGATATATGCAGAGGTTTGTTACACAGGTAAACTGTGTCATAGGGGTTTGTTGTATACGGGAAATAACTTCTAAACATAAATGCAAAAAATCAGAAATGATAACACAAGTCACAAAAAACGACACTTTACAAAAAAAGACAAAAGTAAAAACGTAAAATTAGAAAAACATTTTCAATGAACAAAAACTAGAGTGTAATACTTTTATATATATACATATATGTATATATGTGTATGTATGTACATATGTGTGTATATATACACACATTTATATTTATTAACATTTATATATACATATATGCATGTGTGTGTATACATATATAAAATACACCTCAGAAATCATTTTTAAACAATTTCTAACACCCATTAGTATAATCCTACTAGTATCTATGCCTTATTCTCACCAAGCATAAACACTCACCTGGATGCTCTGTATTTATCATTTCACTTAAACTTCACAGTATGATGTTGGCTTATTTATGCACACAAAATGAGAATGCTAAGACAGACAATTGTTATTTGCAGAAGGTCACACAGCTGGACCGAATGAAAAAATTAAAACCAGATACCTCTGTCTATAAAGGTCTTACTTGTAAACATGACCTTATATTAAAGTGGCCAAAAGTGATAAGCATCTATGTCAAAGAGGAAGAAAAGTATTTGGTTAACAAACATTTGATTAGTGTTTACTCTTCTAGTATTCAACATTAAGAGAGATCATTTTTAACTATCAAATTGACCCAAAAAATGAGAAACAAGACCAATCAATGCTGGTGAAGCAATAGCAAAGACACAGAATCAACTTAGATGCCTATCAACAGGGTACTGGATACAGAATGGAATGTATATACATATACACTGTGGAATATTATACAGTCATTAAAAAGAATGAAATCATGCCCTTAGCAGCAACATGGGCACAGCTGGAGGCCATTATTCTAAGTGAATTAACAGAAACAAGAAACCAAATACTGTGCGCTCTCATGTATATGTGGGAGCTAAATATTGGGTCCTCATGAACATAAAGATGTTAACAATAGACCCTGGGGACTACTTTAGAGAGAGAGAGGGAAGTGGGCAGAATTTGAAAATCTACCTATTGGGTACTGTGCTCACTACATGGGTGGTGGGATCAATCATACCGCAAACATAGCATGCAATATACCCACATAGCAAACCTGCATGTGTACCCTTCGAATCTAAAATAAAAATTGAAATTATTTTTTAAAAAATACTAGTAAAGGTGGATTCCACGTAGCTGTGAAGTCAAAAATTTACACACCTTTGTGGAAGAGAATTTGGCAATATACATCAAAAGTCCTTAAAAATGTTCTTACCGAATAACTCTACTTCTAGGAATCTACACTGAGGAAACCAACAGAGAAACTCATTCAAATTTATTCACAAGGAAATTCACCGAAGCACTATTTATAATATTTACTTAAAGAATTGAAAGTAAATTAGTTAAATTGTAAAATATCCAGAACATGGGTGTGGTGGGCTGAATAATCCCCCTCCTCCCCCAAAGGAGGAGGATCCAAATCCTCAAAACCCCTCAACATGTTACTTTACATAGCAAAGAGGTCTTCACAGATGCAATTAAGTTAGAGAAGGGGAGTTATCCTGTGTTATCTGAGTGGGACCACTGTCATCACAGAGGTCTTTCTATTTTTGAGACAGAGTCTCATTCTGTCTCCCAGGCTGGCATGCAGTGGCATGATCTCAGCTCACTGCAACGTCTGCCTCCCAGGTTCAAGCTATTCTCCTGCCTCAGCCTCCTGAGTAGCTGGGACTACAGGTGCGTGCCACCACATCTGGCTAAGTTTTTTTAATTTTAGTAGATACAGGATTTTCCATGTTGGCCAAACTGGTATTAAACTCCTGACCTCAAGTGATCCGCCCACCTTGGCCTCCCAAAGTGCTGGTATTACAGCTGTGAGCCACCATGCCCAGCCATAAAGATCTTTATAAGAGGAGACAAGAGGACAGAGTCAGAGCAGAGGGAGAGAAGGTGATATGACAAAAACAGAGGTTAGAGTGATGTGGGACCACAAGCTAAGGAGTGCGGGAAGCTGGAAAAGGTAAAGAAATGGACCTGCCCCCAAATTTTTCAGAAGGAGCACACAGCCTATTGACACCTTGATTTTAGCCCACTGAAGGTTACCAAGGACTTCTGCCCCTCAGAACTGCAAGATAATACATTTATGTTATTTTAATCTACAACATTTACGGTGATTTGTAACTGTAGCAATAGGAGACTAATGCAATTGGCTACTGAAGCATCACTATAAATCACAGTTTTAAAAATAAACAATGATGTGGGATCATTATCAAGAGAAATGCTATTGGAATACAAGGATTATGAAAGCTGATATAGATGTTAAATCATGTTTCAATCATCACCAAGATTCAACAGATATAATATTCCAAAGTGAGGTAAAGGATCAAAATGCAAATTTCTAAAGGAAATGGTTATCAAAAAATTACATGACTCTCTAATTCCTTGCCCTCCTCCAGAGTATGAAAAGCTACAGTTTTGAAAATTAAGAGAGAGAAATTGGGAAGGGATTTCTTCGGAGAGACCTGCTACTATGGCGTGAGTACCTTTCACACCACCAAGTGTTTAAGAGTGTGTGTGTGTGTTTCTCTGTATTTCAGAGGATGATGCTTGAAACTGATCTCAAACCTACTGAGTTTCAACAGGACCACCCTGAAAAATTGATACATGTTCCTTGCATTTGAGAGTCACAGAGGGTAAAATCTCCATGGAGAGGGCTAGCTTGGCCAGCTGTTCTGGGGGTGGGAGTCAAGAAGAAATGGGTGTGCTGGATGGCAATACTCCTGCAGGAGTTAAGGATGTGTGTTTCCCATGGACCAAAGATCAACAGAAAAAAGGGAGAACAGTGTGGGGCTTCAGTCCTGCCCGGCGGTACTGCTGGAGAGACGTTCCAACTTTGTGCACACCACAGGCCCTGCTAGAGAGAAGCTGAAGGTAGTGTTGGTTTACCGAGGGCTGAGTAAAGAAAAAGCAAGGACAGGAAAAAGAGAGAGAACATGATCGGCATCAAGACAGCTGCAGATCAAAGCTCCTGGGGAGGCATGGAATGGGGCAAGAGTGTCCTGAAGAACTCATAAGGGCCAGTGAGAGCATGGGCTTTAGACACCTGCCTGATCCAGAGAGTAGGAAGCTCACCTCTGACAGGGCTGGTCACATAAGAGACTTCCAGCTCCTCTCCTGATGCCAATCCCAGAGGGGTGAGAAATAGACAAAAACTGGGGGAGAAGAGCAAAAACTGATAGTGGAAGCTAACCACACTCCATTGGCCTCCTTCAGCTTTTCCTGTGTGGCTGCCAGCCTAGCTGAGGAAGTGGGGAAGACCATTTTAAATCAAAATCAAAGTTTCAATGATCTTAAGGGGCTTGGAATTGTAACTTCTGAATTTTAATTATGTATGTTAGAAAAAGGACCACGGGATCTCTTACCTCTTAGGAATGATCAGAAAAGTAATGGGATGCCCAATGTTTTATTAAGGACAGGGAAGAACTGTCTCTTCTAATTAATTTTAAAGAAACAGTGGAAGAGATGAAATAAATTTGCTTTGTGATTGTATCTCAAGAGTTGTTCTTGTCCAATCCAAGAAACATATTTTTTTAATGGTAGAAAGAAAAGAAGAAAAAAGAAGCAAAAGAAAAGAAAATGAAATACACCAAAATATTAGTAGAGTTATTTTGAGTTCACAAAGGATGCATGGGTTTTTTTTTCTATTGTGTTTTTTTCTTTCCAATATTTTCACACATATTATCTCTATAATAAGACAGATAATTTTTACATGCATCTACACCCTCCATTACAAAAAACTATTCTTGGTGCCTACATAGCATATGTCTTTATTAAATGAGAATCCCAAAGGATGCTTGAGACAGCTAAAAATGAAAAATTCTCAGTCATTAAGGGACTGGAGTAATTTCTTCACTTCTAAATATCACAGTTTCGGATAAAAGTATTTACAGAAGCTTTCTATAGCTGATGTCGTAGACACTTTAGTATTAGCCTGATGCTTCATTATAGAAAGAACCTACACACTGTGGGCAGGAAACAGTTGAACAATAAATTACTGGTGGCCCCCTAAACAAGCTGGCAGTCTTTAACCTCAGTTCATAAAACCAGGGTGGCATTTGCCAATGGGACGCAGAAAACACCCGGAGACATGAGAACTTCTGGATAGCAGAACAAATCTTCTAAGTAATCCAGAGTATTAAAGAAACCATTTTTATTAACTCTCTGCAGATGTAGCACCCACACTACAGCACAAATGTGTGAAAATGCAAGCAGGAACAGAAAGATAATTTGGAAAAATCCCTACCTCCAAAAGGAAAAATCTCTACCTCCAAAGGATCCCTACCTTCAAAAGGAAGGCAAAGTGCAGAATGCATCTAAAATCCAGTGTTTATCTTTTTGTAGGTGCTTTTAAAAAAAGTTAGTTTTCTTCTTTTCCCAAGTCCTCTCCTCCTCTCCATCCCCCTTTATAAACATAGGGCACCTCACTGGGGTGGCTTGGCACCAGATGTCTCATCTCTGCTTTCTTTATTTCATTTCAGACTCTTGGGTGAATTGTCATGCCTGATATGGTTGATTTCAAAGCCAAGTTTAGATGATGTGAATAATTAAAATCATGAAACTTAAACTCTCAAGTGAAACATTTCTGAGTCCTGCACACAGAGGAAACTTGAACGCTGAATTGCACAGGCGAAGCCAAACCGCAGCCAAACGAAAAAGGCTACAAATCCAGCATTTTAGGTACCACAGAAAATTAAGCACAGGAGGCAGAAAAGCAGCAAAGTTTATCTTGAGTCTGGGCCAAGAGTGAGCCAGGAGGAATACAAACACACAAACAAAAACTCTCTAGCAAAATGTGTTATTCACCTAAGGTTTGGTGGGTGCCAGTTTAACCTATGAGTTGGTCCCAACTAGGTGACGGTCTGTCTTCCAGGGCTACTGAGCAGACAAGAACTCACAGATATAACTATGCAAGGCATGTATTGTCTTTAAATACAATAGTAAATTAAAGGTCCTTGGGGAGACCCAGAATAGTTCATGTAGGGTTCTGTGGTTATCCTAGTGCCTGCACCCTTTAATTCTGCAAATGCACATGCTGGAAAACTTAACGAAGATCTAACCTATTAGGCATGTGGTTCTTGTGGGATCGAAGTGCTCCTTTCATTAGACTAGCACATCCACAAGAAAAATGTACTCGCACCTATCCACACACATACACGTATACACACAGACCCACAAGTTCATTCCAGCCATGCACAGATGCATAGACATGCATGCACATTCTGATGCCCATTCTGACATTCACATATACAGTGGCACACACTGGCACAGCCATGACGTTCAAAAAGGTGGCATGAAATTTCAACATTAAAAATAAAATCCAAGAATTTCTTCATGGGGTAAAAAAAAAATTTAAGTGTGATTTGAAGAAACATCTGATCATAGTTTTAAATGTTTTCCCCCTTTGGCTCTACTCATTCTCACTGTACTTTGCAGTATTTAGCATAACGAGCTCTTCTGGAACTGGAGAAAGTCAAACAAGTATTCTCTGGAACTACATTTCCACAAATATAATCAAGAATATATATTGGCATAGGTTCAGAGATAAAAGTAGGGTTTCCCAGATCTACTACTAGAATTCTAATAGGTAAATAATCATTTTTCTCACCTCCGCCAAAAATCAAATTAACTCTGTTCATGAAGTCTATTCTCTCCAGTGGCTTATGAAAAAAAAAAGGTGGAGGGGGAGAAAATCTTAGCAGAGTTGCTAATAATTTTGCTTCCTTAATACAGTCAAGGTCTGTTGTATGGGTTGTTACCTTAGAAAGTCTCACAACAACATATAAAGTAAATTTTTCTTCCAGGACCCACTCAATGCCCCGAGTGTCCACTCCCAGCAGTCAGCACTATAGAAGCTGCAGGGTTTCCTTCCAGGGGCTCTCTATCCACGTAGTTACACACATCTCCTTATCATTAAAAATATTTGTCCCTACAACATTCACCAAGAATGAGAAAAAGGGATTGCTATTTCCTCTACTTGGCAAAAGAGGAAATGGAAGTGAGTCACTCCAGAAGTAAGAGGATGCACAGGAATGTTGGAACAAACTGTCCTTGCACTGGGCTGAGCCCTCTGTACCACGTGCAGGGCAGAAATATTCACTTACCAGCTGGGAAAATACATGAACTGCCTCGTTAGGCTTAATCCAGATGGCTAGAGAAAAGCTTTGCATCTCCTGGACTGGCATTATTTTAGAACTGTAACCAATGTTTAGTTTTTCCTCCCCTTAATCAACCTAGATGAGATGTTCTGTGGTTGGACTGGCAAAACTGCACAGCAAAGCTGGAAGGGACACTTCTGATTTTAGTTTGGCACCGGCTGCCTTGGGGCCTACCAAGAGAACCTGCAGTAGTGTCAGTCGTGCTGACGCAAACGTGGTGATAGCCGGAGGATTCTGCCTGTGCCTCATGCTCGCTTGGCACTCTGCCCCATGTTCTGGAAGAAGTAGTGAATGTACCCCTACACACCTTTATTCTTTTCCTCATGTGACTTCACAACATGTAATCAAACACCTCTGACTCACCTCCTAAGCTGGACTTCAATGAGAAGTGTACATCACTATTGATATCTTCATTTTTAGATGCTTAGCCACCATGCTGTTTCATCATGGCAGACAAAGCCATAGCTTGACGACAGTCTGCTAAATCTGTATGTTCAGCCATAATTCCACGCTGAATCTCAGGCTTATATCTCTAACTTTCAGCTGAACATCTTCACTGGCGTGTTCTTCAGGGACCGCAAACTCAGGATATTAATAAATAGTAACTATTTTCCCCCAGTATCTCCACCTCCCCCCAGAAAAACCTTTCTTGTGCTCCTTAACTTACAATGGGGTTATGAGGATGGGTTTATCATGATGTAACTCCAACGTAAGTTGAAGAGTGTACTGAATGCATATCACTTTTGCACCAACCTAAGTAGAACCATAGTAAGTCAGGAACCACCTGTATTTAGTAGAGTAAGACTCAGCCAACATTCTTCTCTAAGACAGATAGTCAATTTTTTTTGTCTTTGTGAGCCATGGGGTCTTTGTCACAACTTCCTGACCCTGCCATTATATTGAGAAAGCAGCAATAGACAACATGTAAATGAGTGTGCATGGCCATGTTACAACAAAACCTCATTTACAAAAATGAAGAGTAGACTGGATTTGTCCTGTGGGCTGTGAACCACCCACTTACAATCACTAAACCCAGAAACTCCTAAGTCCTTTCAGATTTCTCTTTTCTTCTAATCTTCACACCCTCAGTTATTTACTAAATGTTATGTCTTTACCTCTTAAATAGATCTCAGATCTCTTTTATTCCATCCTGTTGTCATTACCTTTAGATCAATTACAGTAATTTGTGCTATTAGTTTATTTATTGAACATGACCAACTACTATGGGCAAAAACAAAGTATCAAATATGGTCATCATCCTATGGTCTCCATTCCTTTAATTTTTTAATTCAACAAATATTCAGTGGGTACCTATTAGGAAACACATGTTATACCAACCATTGAGAGGTCAGTGATGAACAACAAAAATACAGTCCTTCCCTCACAGAGCTTCTACAAAGCATAAAAAATATTAAAGTCTATAAAATATCTCAAACAATCTCTGAAAGTGGTTTGATTTTTGTCTGCTTCTCAAAAAGTTTCCCCAAATTAAAAGCTAATTCATAAACAGAATTTGTCAAACAGTTACTAAAGAGAAATGAACTATATATATAAAAAACCTGTTGTTTAAAGTACATAATAAGCACAAAAGCAAAAACATCTTACTTATCAAGAGTAAGGTATTCTTTATCCTGTAATAATTTCTGGAGCATGTATTAAATAATTTGAGATATTCTTACATTGACTCTCAGCATTGATATCAAACTGGGTTTGTATTGATGGAAGTTGCTAAATAAATTTAATTCATCACAGAAAAACCATGGCATCTTACTAAGTCTGAAACGTGTTACTATTATGGAAGTTATACCTGCACTAGGATAAATAAAAGGGGAGGGGTGAAGAACATTAGGCAAAGCTCATTTTTATTAGAGACAGTCCAGAGAACCTTCAAAAATCACAACTGCGATGCTTTGAGACAAAATTATAACCTATTAGGCAGAAGTTGCCTTTTGAGGCTACAGAAAAAAATATCTGGGGGGCATATTTATATATAATTAAATACGTTTTTATATTTAATTATATATAATGTATAATATATAATAGCATAATACATATACAAATAGTTACTATTTATTTGCATATTCAATATACAAATAAATATTTGTATATATAGTCAGCCTAGTTGTAAGAATATACAATATACAAATAAACAGTTACAATACAATATACAAATAAATAGTTACTAGTATTTCCTCAGCTGTCCTCTGAGGAAATAACAAATGTCAATAGTAATTAAATAAACAGTTACTATTGATACTTGTTATTTCCTCAGTTACTATTTATTTGTATATTTAACTATACATTTGTATATTTATTTGTATATTTATTAACTACATAAATATAAACATATACAATGGATGCATATCACATACTAAGTATATAATATACTATAAGTACATATTATATATAGTATACAAAGTACATGTTACATAAGTATATATTAAATATGTAAATAAGTATATGTTGTATATAAAATATATCAGTATATATATGTTTCATATTATATATTTATATAGTATCTATTATACATATATATGAAAGACTACATTTATGTTAAATGTAGCCCCAGAATGAAAACTATAGAGGGTTTTCAATTCAAGGTAAGTCCTTCTAACAGTTACAGTTTTACATAAAGGGAACAGCCCTCCTGGGAAGGGTTAGAGATGCACATAATAGACCCCATGGCCTCCTGGTGGGATTCCAAAATGAGCATACTAGCATTGGCAAGGGCTGGCCTAGCTGTCCACTGAGGCCCTGAATTCTGAAAGAGTGGAGGGCTTTGAATAAATCATTGTGCATGAGAATATCAAGTGACTGGAGAGATATCATTCACCCAGACAGAAATGAGATACAAACTCAGAATGTGCTAATGCTTTGGTAGAAGAGGCATTCATGAACGTTGAGAAATAGTTGGCCTAAAAGATAAAGACGCATGCTTACTTCTCACAGTGGCATTTTTCACAGGGACAAATGAATAGATTCTAAGGTTCAACATGGGTTCTAATAATATTTCCCAGCATTTGATCATTGAGAGAGTAAAGTAGATAAGTTTATTGTATTGGCTCTGAAGTCATACTGAGTTCAAATCTTGACTCTAAACTTTACTTTATATGGAACCTTGAGGAAGTTATTGACATTGGTAGGTTATATTTGTTCAGTGTACTCACTGGACCTTCCCTGCCAAAGAATCTTACTACTTGCCTCATTAATGTCAGACTTGGCCATGTTATTTGCATTGGGCAGTGAAATTGAGAGGAAATAACAAGTGTCAATGTGTCATTTCTCAATGTGTAGCTTTAAGAGCCATTGAATGTTCTAGGTGCAAACTATTCCACCTGCCAGAACACAGCTAGGTTATGTATAAGGGCAACTCTTTCAATGTGGGTTTCAGAGAAAAGAAGTGATGTTAACCTATGATGCACAAATAACGTGAGAGGAAAATAGACCTTTACTGTTGTATGTCAGTGAGATCTGGGGCTGTTTGTTACTACAGCATAACTTAGCTTACACTGTTTAATATACTGTTTAATAAACCACTCTCAGATTTCTTTTCTTTAATATAGCAATAATGGAAATATACATTTTAGAAAACTGTTGGAGAAAATGAATTAATTCATGTAAAACATTTGGAACAGAATCTGGCACAGGGTGAGCACTAAATAAACGTTACTTATCATTTACCTGAACTACCCCAAAATTCTGAAATCAACGCCCATAATTTCTCAGTACATGTGTTTCAATTATTGCCTGACACACCAGTAATAATCATCAGGAACAAAGAAGATCCCACCAGTATATAATTTAGCAAGACAGTCCTGAATCAGCTTTCACAAAAGACATTTTATTGTTCAGATGATGTGGGAAGGCAAGGTGTACCAACACTATGCTGGGAGTGAGGAAAATTAGGTATTAGTACCTCCCACTTCCTGGGCTTCAATATCCTCCTCTTTAACTAAGGGTGTTGCACTAGATGGTGTCTAATGCCCTGGCAACTTGTATGTCCAATGTCATTCCATCAGAATACATTTCAGCATTACAAACAACACATTCAGAGAATGAAATTGTAGAAGGCAGCCCTGGCGTGCATTTGTTTATTCCGGCTCAGCAGTTGTGGGTATTTGAATTACAGGTGTCTAAGCAAAGTTCTGGAACCCAGAAAGGCTCTGTAGCATACCCAGGAGATGCCCCTGCTTTCATGGGCGCCCAAGACTTGCAGGGGATTCCAGGCAAAGAGCCAGGCGTTTGTATGCTAACTTTGTCCCTATTCTGTGGCCAGGTCCTCTGGGAACTCTGATTGGCATGTTTGACAAACATATTCCCAAAGCACTGGCATGTGGGTAACAATCCAACACCTGCCACAGAGGGTCAGATCAAACCGAAAAAGCCCCTGACGTCTCTAATTTTTATCATTGTGATTTCACGGTCAGTCTCCAAGGGTTCACATAATAGCTGGGTGGTGAGTTCTTAGCCACACTTTCACTTAATTTTTAAAACTTTTCCTTAAGAACTTCAATTTAAAAGAAATACAACATCTTATGCTGCTAAGTTCATAGTGAAAAACAAAAAGGCTTAGGAAAGCGCTGCTGGTGGCAGTGTAAATTGATAAAAAATTTTTGGAAAGCAGTTATGTAATACCTACCAAGAACAGCAAAATACTTCATTTCATTAGACCAAATGACTCAACTCCAGGAAATTTATTTTAAGGATCTAATTCCCTAAAAGTGTAAGTGTGAGGTAGAGGAAACTAAATACAAAACTAAATTTGTCACCTTCCATACTGGTGAAAAATTAGAAACAACTTTAAAGTCCACAAATAAACCAGTTAAATAAATCGTGCCATATCCCCTCAACTGAATTTGATACTGCAAATAAAATTATAATTTAAAATATTACACATTCCTGGGAAAATGTCTATGGCAAAGGATTAAGGGGAAAAGGCCAGAAATACCACACCTCTGTATGAAAAAGGAACAAATAGTTAACATGTTCAGTGTATTAGAATGAATTAGTAATTCTTATTTATTTATTTCTGGCATGGTTATACTATTGAATATTCAAGAAATAAATCTTTGTAGGTAGAAAATATCAGAGTCTTAAATTCAGTTTGTTTTTTTTTTCCCTATCCTCTTAATATCTTGTACTATACTGTGTATTCTCTGTGGGAGAAAAAGTATTTTAGTACTGTACATAAAGTATTATAGACCTAAGGGTTTTTAAAATATATTTGGTGTTTTTGGAAGAGAATGCATATTGGTTTTCATGAATTTATTTGTACTTCCAGTTTAATTGCAGTGCAATTTGAGTATTTTTTAAAATCCCATGCCAAGGCAAACTGCTCATGATTTACAAAATGTATAACAACATTTTTTACTTCTAAAGTCAATACTTGTATATATATATATTTAAAAAAAGCCTGGGAAACATCACACAGGCAGAAGGAGTCATCAAAACAAGGCAAAATGTGTTGTATTATCCTGCGTTGTTCATTAGTTTCTATCTGCTGTGAAGAAGGCGTCTTTGCCAAAAGCGATTTCACTGACCAAGACATTAGCACAGGGCATTTCCAGAGGGTCTTATTTAGCCAGTGCTTCCCTCTTGCAGTTCAAGACCCTCTTTCTTCTTTTCTGCCGACTCCCACTTCCTGAAACCAATCCTCAGTTTCACTTTGGTGGTGAGATTCCCATTCTCTCTGCTAAGAAAATCATGAGAGCAGTGCTTTTATCTTCGAAGGAATGTGCCTGTGCAGGAAGCCAACACCCATCAGAGTAACATTGACTCAGGTCTATTAAATATGATAATACTCAGAGGAGGCGTGGCCTAGGGGAATAGCTTTCTGGGTTACATAGTCAGGATTGTGAAGGAAAGGGGGTTAAGATTGTGGTTTATCCCATTGCTTGATTCACAACCTTGACCAATGTCACTTATATTCTCTGAGTCTTGGTTTCCTCTTTCATCAAAGAGTGATAATAAACCCCACTTCAACCAAGCTACCATGATGATTGACCAAGATAACATATGCAAAGCATCTGACACACAGCAGACACTCAGTAAACAGTATCAATTATTATCTCAAGTATTTCATTTAGCAAACAACTAGCACAATCTACATCTTAATATGTGAACCAACTCTAACGATCAAAAATGATCAACTGTATATTGCTCCATTGCTCCATTCTGATTTTTTCCAAGTAATTGTCATTGAATGGCACCTATTTATATAATATACATATGTTTGAAACTGCAAGGTTGAGTAAGTAGAGAAGGCAGAGAAGAAATAACAAAGGAAGCATGAGCTAGGTAGTTTATAATTTATCAATATAAGAAGACACAAAACAATTGTTATTTTTAAAAATATCATAAAACTAAATACCACTTTCTTTGAGACTTGAAGAAATATTTTTGTTGGTTTTATGGCACTTAATACTTTCAGGTGTTATTTAATTTTGGCATTTGAATGTTAAATCTCTTCAAGACAAATGATTGATGTATCTACTAGTTTTATAGTGAATATATTTCAGTTATCCATCATTCAGCTCGTCTGACAACTGAGGTCTGTGGGCAGGGGCCAAGGGAAGCATTTCCCATTGTGCATTTTCTTGGTAGCAAATGAAAGGTACTCTCCTCTCCATTCCTTGGCAGCAAGGGTGCATGCACATAATCTAGACTGGGCCAAAGACATATTCCACCTAGGAGATTAGAATCAGAAGCAAGAGGTGCCAAAAAGAAGCAACGTTAGAACTGACTGTGGTAGTGCAGCAGCCACTGTGTTCGGTGTCAGTGCCCAGTAGTTGCCGTGATGATGGACAGTGCAAAGCAATGTCTAACAGCAGTGGGAACCAAGCGTCATCAGCTGCAGTGGTGTCCAGCAGCAGTGCTGTGTGGTACTGGTCTAAGGACCTGTTGCTGCCTGGCTTCCAGATGCTCTTTGAATCTTGTCTGTGCTCCAAAAAGACCTCTCCAGGTTTCTATGAATTAAAAAATTATCTGCAGCACTGTTTACAATAGCAAAGACCTGGAACCAACCCAAATGCCCATCGATGATAGATTGGACAAGGAAAATGTGGCACATATACACCATGGAATACTAAGCAGCCATAAAAAAACGACGAGTTTGTGTCCTTTGCAGAGACATGGATGAACCTGGAAACCATCAATCTCAGCAAAATAACACAAGAACAGAAAAGCAGACACTGCACGTTCTCACTCATAGGCGGGTATTGAACAATGACAACACATGGACACAGGGAGAGGAACATCACACACTGAGGTCTATGGGGGGGGACTAGGGGAGGGACAGTGGGGGGGTGGAGAGTTGGGGAGGGATAACATGGGGAGAAATGCCAGATATAGGTGATGGGGAGGAAGGCAGCAAACCACATTGCCATGTATGTACCTATGCAACAATCTTGCATGTTCTTCACAAGTACCCCAAAACCTAAAACACAATAAAATATATATATATATATATATAAAAATTATCTTCCCCCCCCACCCAAAGTGAGTTGAATACTTTTTCTTGCAACCAAGAAGTCTGACCAGCACACAATTTTTCTCCCTGTGAAGCATCTCTAACACCCTGTGTCTCAATCCCTATGGGATCCTGCCTAATCCAGATTCCTTATATATATAATTATATATACATATATATAATACATATATACACACACACACACACACACACACACACACACACACATACTCACTCTTCATCCAGGTCTCAGATTGCAGTCTTTATTGGCCTCACCTCTTGAAAACTGCCAGAATTAAGGACCTCACTTAAAGAGGAGTTGAAATGGATGATTAATTTTATATGTTGATGTTTAACTGTGTTGATGCTTCTCTTAGCCCTAACAGGCTGTTTGGCCCTGTATCTCTTCACTTACATTGCTGTGTTTTGTCTCTGCCCATCTGTTCACAGTTCCTAATTTATACATATACATATCATGTTTGGTGTATGCTAGGGCTAAATTGTGTACACTAGGGATAATGCCAAATTCTTTTAGGGCATTGAATACACACGTTTATCATGCATACATTTGTAAACACAGCCCTTATAACTTTTGGGTTGGTTTCATTTCATTTTTTCAGAATTCAGCCATTGTGCAGTACCCACCAACTGTAGTCACTCTGCCAGAAATGAGCTGAAGGCTTGTCACATTCAACAGACACAAAAACCACGATTCAAAAATGATTGACATGAAGATCCGCATAGGGCCTTTTAGGAATGCAACTGGGTTTAATGTAATAATGTAGTGAAAATGACTTTTTTTTTTTTTTTGAGATGGAGTCTTGCTTTGTCACCAGGCTGGAGTGCAGTGGTGCAATCTTGGCTTATGGCAACCTCTATGTCCCGGGTTCAAGTGATTCTCCTGCCTCAGCCTTCTGAGTAGCCAGGACTTATAGGCACACACCACAATGCCCAGCTAATTTTTGTATTTTTAGTAGAGACAGGGTTTCACCATGTTGGCCAGGCTGGTCTCGATTTCCTGACCTCATGATCCACCCACCTTGACCTCCCAAAGTGCTGGGATTACAGGTGTGAGCCACCATGCCCGGTTGAAAATGATTCTTAGAGACTTCCTCTTCCTTAATTTTCGACCCCATTTTATAAACTGGGAACTACCATCCATTCACAAACATTAGGAAGTAGTCCTTCTCCCCTTGATTTGTTATCTCCAACACCCAACTCATCCTCAGAAAGTAGAAAAGATTTCTGAGTCATTTCAGCTTTTCTCTCTCTTTTTGGAGGTGTGTTTATTGCTTTGCATCTGCCTCCCAGTGGAAGCACACTTGGATCAGAGCCCCGAGTCAGTTCTGGAGACCAACATCCCTCTATTCTTACTCGGAGGGCTTTCAGGTGTGAGATGCCATGCTTCCCTGAGGCTAAGCTGTCTACTTAAGGAACCCTGTTTACTGCACTGGGGCAGCTCATTCCAAAGTCTAGATTTAGGGACAAGCAGAAGAAAGCCTGTTCAAGTTATGTTTTCTCACACACATTACTAGTAAGAGAAAGTGATTTTGATCTCCGTCTCTCTGACTTCTCTATCTCCCAACTGGTTTCAAACACAATGTGTGTGCATGTATGTACATGCATGCCCAACGAGGTTAGAAGAGGTGTAGTGAAAGATGCAAGTAGCTTCCATGCATTAACCCCAACCGTAGGTAGAACTGTATAGAAGTTGCTTCAAACTGAGAGAGAAAAAAATAAAAGTAAAGGTTAATGTATTCTATTTTCTCTGTAATGTCACAACTTTTATTCTATTTCCCTGCATCATTTGGCCTGCAAGATGGTTTTCCTCATACAATATGCATTACATCGCTGGTTTGACATTTACTCAGCACCTATTCTGCACCAAGCTCAGCAGTGGAGCTGGAGTAATCCCTCAGAATGCAAGAATGAATGCAAGCAGCAAGCGACGGGGCTGGGAGGAAGCAGGGGCCACATTAAGAAGGACCTTAGGTAAAGTGCTAAGGAATTTTGGCATGACTCAAAAGTTAATAGTTACTCGGTATCTTGGCCACCCGCTTATCAAAGCAAGTCTGTGACCTGGGGTGGGGCTCCAAGCTGATTCTCAGAGCCCTAGGACTTCACAGACGGCACATAGGGGTCAGTCACTATGAGGGAAAGGCCAAATAGAAAGATCCTGGATTCCAGAAAATCCATTCAAAATACCCGTATTTTCACCTGTATTGTATACTGATGTGTTATATAAGAATTGTTCTGAAGAAAGAGCTAAGTATCAAACTTTTACTTTTTAAGGTTAAAACTATATTTAACAGTCCCATTAAAGATCCTTCTACAAGCAGCCATCTTTAAAGACTCAACTTATTTTATATGTGAAAGTGTGACTCTCAATTTGCATGTCCAGGTATCCAAGAATTATATATATTTTTTTGCCTTCTCTTGAAATAAAATTAAATGTGACCCCAAGCTATCATCCGAGGATGCCAAAATGCCCAATCTCAGTCACAAGGGGTTGCCCCTCTCCCCACAAAGCCACATCAAAATTCTCCCAAAGAGGAGGGCTCCATAATTTTCAGTACACTAGGGTCATCATGAATATCTTCACTGTCTAAGCCTAAAGCACCTCCCTAAAGCTCAGCTGCTTCCCTGCCATCCATGCCAGGATTCCTACCTTCTATACACACAAAGCAGCCAATCTCTCCAAGGTTTGGTCATTTTCCCACAAAGCAAAACAGAGCAGGGCATGAGCTTGGGCTAATCATTTGATCCATAGCCCTTCTCCATCTCTGAGACACCCTCTCCACTCCCTGCTCACATTTTCCAACTTTTCTCTCCATTGAGGACATTTAGTATAATGCTTTCAGTTAAGGTTTTAGCAAAACACAAAAACAACCAAACAAACCAAAACTTGTGGTCTTCTAGAGGCTTCTATTTGCTATATTGAAAAACTTCAAGAAAAGTGAAATTCATTAGAACCTGCTACCTGCCTTAAGTGGAGATCAGGGAAAACAACAAAAAGAGCAAAATCACATGCTGACTCTCCAATAATGTAAAATGCATGGTTTTGTTTTACATCATTATGTAAAGTGTCCATTTTGTCTTCCTAATCACTGACACCCCTTCCTGGAAAACAACAATTCTGAATAACTGAAGAAATTAGTTGGCTCAGCATTTAGTTACCCCAGGGACTTGTGACCTTTTTTCCTGTTTCAAACAGGGACAAAAGTCATCTGCCCAAGGGCAGCCTTCACAGAAGCTCCCCACAAGGAAGCACGGCATAGCATTTCAGGCTGGACTGTGCAGTCCGGGAAAAGGTTTCCTGCTCTTTCTGACTCAGGGCTCTCAGCATGCATGTGTGGGACCAGGTGATTCTCAAATCCTCTGTTGTTGTCTCAGCTCCTCAGTCTTGGTGGGGAAATCAGCCAGCTGGACACTGAACTTTTCTGGATGGGCATAGGCTGCTGGAGTCCTCAGCTGTGAGAAGGGGTGGACTGGGAACAGTTCATTTGCAAAAGATTAAGGCCTAGAAATGTTCAAAAGCCCCATTAAGAACCAGACTGAAACACCAATACAATCTGGACAATGAGGAGGAGGAAACCAGGTATAAGGAAGGGCTAAGCTGGCAACACCAAGACAGAAGGAGCTTTAGAATGTGCATTGCCTGTCTGAACAGGATGCAGGCTGGGAATGAAAGCTGCCACATCAGGATCCTGATAGTCACAGGGGACCAAGACAAGGCTGACACATACAGCTTCTCTTGGATGAGGTCCCCAAGAGCATTCTTGGCCCTCGCCCCACCCCTCACTCCACCTAACGGCGACGGGGCATGTTACCTTTTTAGTGGACTACAGAAATTGATTTCAGTTAAATGGAGTTACTTCTCTCAAATATCTTTAAAGTGTCAGAATAGATCTCTTTCTTTCTTCATGGTCACCAGTACTCGTGGGAAGAAGACAATAATTGGAGCAAGTATATCTGCTCTGCAAACCCTAAGGGGCCCTCAGGTGGGCAAAGTTCAGACTCAAAGCTAGGGAGTTATATTCCATTTTGGCACCCACATGAAGCTACCACCTCAAAATGGCTTTATCTATGCTAATAGCGGTATTTTGGTTCTCCAGCCACTGACACATTTGTCTGTTTTTTTGAATTATTCAAAAAGGAGACGGGGAGGGCATATTGTTCACTAGGCACCTTGAAAACCCTGACCGTGGTTTCAGACTTGGCTGAATTAGATAGAGGCAGGCAAGGTCTTCAGCAGCTGGAACACAGCCCCTGGCCAGATAAATGCCCTCCTGTCCTTGAAGATGTAAGCCCTAAGACCAACCATGACAGCAAAGTACAGAAGAAATCACTAGCGGTTCCCAGCAAAGCCCAGAGATTGATAGAAGTGCTCCAGATTCTCAATAAATGAGAGCTATGATATCGTCATTTCAGTGGTAGTCAATTTCAAGGAGGAGCTGCAAAGACAGCATTACTAGAAAGAACAAAAGTTTTCCTAAGAACCAGAAGAAATTAACATTTATTAACTTTCTCCTGTGTGCCAAAAACTTTCTAGCTATTGCCTTATTTGACCCTTAAAACATTCCTGCAAAGTAAACATTATCTCCTTTTTCACAAACAAGATGGGAGATTTGCCCAATGTCATCATTTAGTAAATGGTGGAAGTGAAAACTGATGCCCAGTATCCTGACTCCCAATGAAGCTCTCTTCTCATTACACACCTGTCCAGAAAAAGACCATCTTAAGGCAACTGCCCATCATTTTGATACCTACATTCAGGTGTGCTGTTAAAAGCAATCAGTCATATTGACTTATAATCCTCCTGTATAGAAACATCCTAATCATAGCCAAGGGCCTGGAAAATGCATGGACCAAGCTATCCATCATTAAATCAAAACAAGAGCTTATTATATCTCTCCCAAAGAAGAAGAGAGTGTGATTATATAGCTGCCTATTTATTCCTCAAACCTCATTTTGAAAGCTGTCTTTGAAATTGGTGCAGAGTACTTTTAAAAAATTCCTAAATTGCTGCAGCCTTGGTCCAAAGTTTCCAACAGGACACAGATGGGCAGCAAGGCCAGTTTTAGTGGCCAGGGTTCCCACTGGTGGAGCTTTTGCCAAGCAGCTCATTCATGGCTTGCTAAGGGAGTGGTGACTCATGATACAATTGCTTTATTTCAACTTCTGGAACCACAGGAATACATGATTTCAGAATAGAAAAGACCCAGTGACCATCAGAAAGAGTTCCTCTCTGACTTATGTCAAATTACAGGCAGCCAGAGCATCCCAGAAAAAGCTGTCAGCATCTTCCCTGGGGGCTTACCCAAATTTTTATGTTATATGAAACCAGGTTTGGAGTAGAAGCTTTAAGGGCCTAGGGGAAATTAATTAATTAATTCATTCATTTATTCATCCCATACTCCCAGAGAACTGATATATTCTAGCTTCTGGAAATACCGAGTCTGGAATGAGCAATATTGGTGAGAAATATATGTAGTCCTTGTCCTGAGTAATGCCTGACACATAGCAGATCATCAATATTTATTGAATAAAAAATGCTCTTGAAAGCCACACTTAAAAGACAACATAAATAAGTACATGTTATTTTACTGCTCTCATAGGATTATAATCAAAGTAACAAAACACACAGAGGATAAAATACTTAATTCTACTCTTGGCTGGTGGACAGGTACTGTGGTGTTTCAGAGAAATCTACTGAAAGAAAAAACCCATTTGAGCTGAGTTTTGAAGCACGAATAGGAGTTTGACAAGGTTATAAAAGGGGAAAAGAAATTCGAGTAAAGAAAATTCTATGTACATAGTAATGAAGGTGGACAAGAGGATGGTGTGTTTGGGTGTCCACCAACATTCCTGTGGTAAAAGATTGTAGCATGCATGGGGGCAGGTGAGGTTTGCAGGAACTGAAGCTGGTGAAATCAGCAGGACACCCCACTAAGCTAAACAGCCTGGGCTTATCCTGTAGGCAATGGGGCAGGGAGGTATCCTGCCCAACATTACTTTTAGGAAAGCAGCTTCAGAGCAAATATGGGTGACTCAGCACAATCTGCTGGTATCTCCGGGAGGCATCCTCAGCCCTTCCCTTGTGCTGGTGGGTGGGCGCGATGCCTCTGTGCAGGAAGACCACCCACCTGGTGTCATGGCACACATCTGACTTCAATGGGGATTTCTCTAAGCCCGATGGCGTGAGTAAAGTTTATTCAGAAATCTGAAGGCAAAGTTCTCTCATGCTTTTACTCACACTTTTGTTCTTTTTTTTTCCCCATTTGGTTCGCATTTTTATATTACCATCACAGAATTGTTTCTCTCTGCCGCCTCTTGTTCTCCATCTGAAAAACCATCATCTTTGACATCTCTTTCTCTGATTGGCAGATAACTCTACCCCCACTTCAAAGCCTAGCTCAAATGCTGCCAGGCATTTTGCTCAGCAACTGCTTAATGGACACCGCTGACACCTCTCTCACCCAAGCCCTGCAGCAGAAGAGAGCAATTTTAATGTGTTCCTCCCACCAGGCACTCTACACCCACTCCCCGCCGGACTCTCACATGAATGAATCTCCACACACCAAACCTTCTGGATATCACCCCACACACACCCACCTTGAACATGCTGCACGTTGACCAAAACCTTGAACTCAGGCAGAATAGAAGAACATGAGCTGTAAGACACAGAAAGAATGTAACAGAATATGTGCAAAGAGTGGCAATCATTTATTCAGTGCTACTGAGGATTATTTTCATATTTATTAACCAATAATAAGATAGCAACACAAAGGCTCCAGCCATAGAGAGATTCATAAAGGAGAACACAGAGAAGAGGAAGCCCGCTGCCAAGAGAAAAACCAACTCTCTTCCCTTCCTTTTGTGATCACACAGTCTACCAATGTCTCTGCCCAGCAATAGCCTCTCATAGTCTTCCATCCACTGGGATTTCATTCCTAGTGCTTCTATTCTGATTCCTCTTTCCTAACAGAATCTCTAAGGCAGTGAGAAGCTGATCCATCCAAGAAGATTTATTCTATAGGAAAGGAATCAAATACTCCTCATAGCTACTGTGTGGGAAGCTTTAAACAAGTCCTGTTTCCTTAACATAAATCTGGAAGGCAAGAGGAAGCCATGGAAGGTGTGAAGGAGGGAATAATATAACCCAGGTGGTGTTTTAGAATTTGTGACAGAGGGTTTTGGTCTTCTCAGAGCTCTGGCTTCTTATGCTGGCAGAGCATTCTAAAAGAGGGCTTGAAATGATAAGAAAATGATCACAGATGCTCAGGGGAATAGCACTTATCCTAAAATTGGCATCACATCTGTTCTCCAGTGAGAGTTTGCAAAACTCTGAACACCTTGCCCCAATATCATCTGCTCCAACCCCCTTCCCCACCTGACAACCTTTCACCAGGCTGGTAATCAATCCCAGGGAATCAATCATTCCTCAGCTCACTGAGGGCTTGATGTGGAATTGGAGCAACTCCTTTTTGCCATCTCTGGCCCACCTTGAACCTTCTTGTCCTCACACCCTGCAGCCCTGCTACCAGCTCCTCTGCCCTCAATTGTGTGTTGACTCAACCAATAACCTTTTATATCTTGAGGACCTGTTGACCATCCCTTTCTTTGCTTTTATTCTGGCTTGTCCTCCTCTCCCGGTCACTTTCTTCTTTTTCTTTCAGTCATTCATTCAACAAGGAGTTATTTAGCACCCACTCTATAGTGAGTACTCTGCTAAGGGGTAGGGATACAACTGTGGAGGTGCTCTCCAGAGTTTATGCCTTCATGGAGCACAAGACGAGAAAAGTAAACTGACGTGGAAGGGGCTGTGATGGGGGAACAGAGGGAGGCATGCATGCAGATAGCCATCCTAGCATGGGACCTCAGGAAACAAAAGGACCAGAGACATAACAAAAGTTAGATGAAAACTCAGCAGACGCCATGAGTGTAGGTATGTGTTATAGTCACTTGACTCAACCTGGGGTGAAGCTGCAACTTCAATTTCATACAATGTCATCAAATTCAGAGAATTTAATTGCTTCTTTATGTAATCTGGACTAATTCAAGATAAAAACTCAGCTAGCTCAAGATGTTTTCCTCTGTTTTTTCCTTCCTCTCCCAGCATTATGTAAGTTGGGGTGTTGATGGAGAAGTGTAGCAGGGATTGATGATTGCAGCCTTGGTGTGGGCTGTGTCTGAGCCACAGCCCTGCCTCTGTTCCTTTGCTGCCTCTCCTGCCACCATGATGCCAAGACCACTCCTGTCGCATCTGACTTCCTCCTCCTCACTCTATCTCTTAAAGCCCCCAATACCAAGTTTTTGGATTCTCTACCTCTGGAGGATGTAAAACACAGTTAACAACCAACCAATTTCTCTTCTTAAAGAGGATCCTTTTAACTTTTTATGCAGAGCAACATATCTTCCTTTTGTCTTAACATCTCCTCTTCTTTCTAGGTCCAAGGTCTTATTTGAATAACCAATAGCCTGATCAAAATGATTTTACAACAAAACAGTGATATTTTTTCCAGGGCAATCTCAGCTTAAGTATCTAAAGAGCTACAGTTCCTTAAAAATGGACTTTGTTTTTCCTTTGTTCTACTACATGTAAAAAGGTTAAAGTTTAAAGTCCGTTCTCTTTCCCCTGACCCATGCAGCTTTCCAAACACAAGGCTGACTTTTCTACAGAAGAATTTTAGTTTCAGTTGTTTGTTCAGTTCCCCCGGGTTCCCAGGGGATTAAATATTGCATAAATTATTGGGATGAAATTTGCCTACAGATCCTTAACAGAGGTTAAAAAGCCCCGCATCTCACATGATCTACTTTGCATCTTTCCAGTGGTACATGTTCTACTGGTTGTACCACTATCATGATGGAGGTCAAGATATAAATATCAAGGATTCAGGGGTTGAGTGCTTTTCTAGGCTACCTATGCCTCTGTCCTTCTCTTATCACAGAAAATGAAAACTTAGCTCTCTCCCACCTATTTAAGACAGTGTGTTTTCAGAGACCTGTCTTCTTAAAAAGTTAAAAATCAATCAACAATATAAATAGGGGAGAACTCAAAACATGGTTCTGCTTCATCCTATAGTTAATTTAATTTCAAGGGAGGTGCTGTAGGTTCAATCTCACCAGCTCAATACCTATTCAACCTGAACAAGCGATGCCAGGCAAGGGTAAATTAAGTTGGAGAGCTGCTTGTGAGAACAGCTCTGGAGTGGAAGGCTTTCTAAGGTCAAGGTTAAAGCAGAAGGAATGTTGCACAAGGCAACCTCGGCAGCTTGACCAGATCGTCAAGGTTTTCGCCAAAGAACAAAATGTATTTGAGCATCAATACCAGGATACAATAGCAAAGAAGGTCGTGAAATCACTGGCACATGCAAGGCATGAATTGTTAGTGAGGGGTGGGACCAGGGTAAAGACATGTTGCTGAGCTCTAAGGAGGACTGGCCCAAAGCTGGAACGACTGCGTGCACTCTGCTTGGGTGCCCGCTCTCTAGGATACTGGCTGACAAATGGCTTCTCCTAAAGGCATCTTTAAAGGCCAGTCCAACTTTCTACTGAAGAAACAGGAGTCACACAACCTGCATGCAGTGGGCATGCAGTCAGTTGCATTCCTAGGGCCATGTGGTCCCCATCACTCACCATCCAGGCCTGTGCTAAGCTATAACTTTTTTAGAGAAAGATTCCAGATAAACACAGGCTCCTTGTTATTGGCGTAAGTTCAGAGCCACTTTAAAGAATGATGAACAAATTATTTCCTTGTTCAGCCACACAAAACTCACAAGTTGTGCTCACATTTCAGGATTAAAAACTATGAAGTGTGCAAGCAGTCAAACTAGGCTTTGATGTATGCCCTTTCAATAGTAAAAGTTTATAATCCACCTGCCCAGAGGTAATCCTGGTATTCTGAATGGGAAGCAGAATGACTCTGATATTCTGTTCATTTAGCCATGGGCCCCAAAACATTTGGTCGTGCCTCAAACCCATTTGCCCTTTACCACTTGAAAAAATAAAATGGAGAGAGAGGGATGATTGTATAACAGCCTCACATTCATAGTCCTATTCGTTTCTTTCAAAAACTGGAATTAGAGCATTAATCCATTTTACATGATTCCTTCAAGGTCACACAGCTGGTTTTATGGATTTAGAAGTTAAATCCAGATCTGAAAACCAAACATCTACCACACACCATATCCAAAAATGTCCTGCCAAAAGGAGTGTCTGGAGGATAGGGAATATGACTTATTTCTCATGGTTTAATATCAGGGATATCGGGATTTTACAGATTTTCAAAGATAGTGCTAGCCTTTGGTAGAATGTGTAATTTTTTTGAAGTAAAGCCAGGGTAATGGGAAACACTGAATATTTCTTTGTAAGGATCCCTTCTTTGGCTCTGGCAAAGTCAAGCTTCTTAAGTTAAAGAAGCATTTTTACTTTGTTGAGTTCGAATGACCTAGTGCAGCAGCAGTCCAGAGTAAGGCAGGAGGAGGCCGAGTTCCAAGCATGCCCAGTGACCCAGCATCCCCTCTATCCCAACCAGGACCTGCTGCTGCCTGGGCTACAGATAAATCAGTCTCCTCCCAAACCAAATGGTAATTAAGACTGCTGTGGTCTGGTATTCTGGAAGCTTCTGAATTCTATCAAAGCTCTGCCAAAGATAAAGAGAAGGGACCCCCATTTATTGGTTGAGTGGCTATGATGAAGTGGGCACTCTGCTAAGTGATCTACATACTTGGTGATGTTCAGTCTTAACAATATCCCTGCAAAATAAGACCTTCTAGCCTCACTTTTTAGGATGATGATATTATATTAGAGTTTGGAGAGAAGAATTGAGTTGCTCAAGGTCATCCAGCCAGGACACACAGCTTTTGGAATTCTAGATCTGTCTAGCTTCATAACTTATTCTAATTCTACCACATCAATTCTTGTCAGCCATATTTTAACGCCTATGGAATTTCTCAAGTACTCTAGGTTCTGATTCCTCAATAAAAGACATAGAAACAAGAGAGGCCCAGGCATTCCAAATTAACATTGGTAACTCTCATTTGTTCTTCAAAATTCAGCATGTGCCTGCTGCTTTAGGATAGTGCTCCTCAATATGTAATTGTGGATGGTGCTGTCTGTAAAATGTTACCAACTGATATGGTTTGGCTGTGTCCCCACCCAAATCTCACCTTGAATTGCAACTCCCACAATTCCCACGTGTCATGGGAGGAAGCCAGTGGGAGGTGATTGAATTATGGGGGTGGGTCTTTCCTGTGCAGTCCTTGTGATCGTGAATGAGTCTCACAAGATCTGATGGTTTTTAAAAAAGGGAGTTTCCCTGCACAAGCTCTCTTTGCCTGCTGCCATCCACTTAAGATGTGACTTGCTCCTCCTTGCCTTTCGCTATGATTGTGAGGCCTCTCCAGCCATGTGGAACTGTAAGTCCAAAGAACCTCTTTCTTTTGTAAATTGCCCAATCTTGGGTATGTCTTTATCAGCAGAGTGAAAACAGACTAATACACCAATCCATTATGAGACAGGAACAGAGACTGAAAGCACGTAAACATTTTAGCTATTGACAGAGCAATTATTTTTGTAATAAATCAAATAATAAAATATTTGGGTTTATATTATGTATGTTTTTTTAAATTTTCCTTTTCTAGTAATTCATTTTTATTGTGGTTTACCAAAACATCTGTATGGAACACATTAGAAATTAAAAAAATAAAAACTGGTTCTTCAAGTTTGAGAAGCACTATACCCAAGTGTGAGAGATCTTTGAAAGCAGGGGCCATCTTTTAGCATCTGGAAAAGTGAGAAATATTCCATGTAAGGGATGGCTTCTTGCTGAAAACAATTTCTGATCTATACCACTAGCTGCCTCTAGCATTTCTGATCTAAAGGAGACAAACCAGGGAGGCAATTAAAAATATGGATACTGAAGTCAGCAGAAAGTGGATTTGAATCCTGTGTCTGCAACTCAGCAACTATATGATCTTGAGTAAGTTACTTAGTTCTTCTGTGACTTAGTTTCCTCCTCCATGAAAAAAGAAACATACGTTAAGGAAATGCAAACCATAACTACAGTGAGATACCACTTCCCACCCATTAGAATGGCAACTACTTTTTTTTAAATGGAAAATAACATATATTGGTGAGAGTGTGGAGAAATTGAAAGCCTGATGCATTATTGGGGAGAATGTAAACTGATACAGCTATTATGGAAAACAGTATAGCAATTCCTCAAAAAGTTAAACATGGAATTACCATATGACCCAGAAATTCTACTGTTAGGTATATACTCAAAGAATTTGAAAGCAGGGACTCAAACAGATATAGATGGTCCCTAGCTGATGATGGTTTAACTTTACCATGGTGCAAAAGTGGTACACATTCAGTAGAAATCATTCTTCAAGTATCCATACAACCATTCTTCTACACAATCTTCCACACAAGTATGGAAACTGTACACATTTCCTAATCTTACATTGAAATATGAAGAGATCTGGGTGGTACCAGAGACTGACTATGTCAGATGCTTCTCTTGCACCATTTCAAACCTGTTTGGGCCCACCATCTGCTCTAGCTGCTACTGTGGATTGTTCTCTTTCAGTACAATATTCAATAAATCACATGAGATATTCAATACTTTATTTTACAACAAGCTTTGTGTTAGATGATTTTTCTCTAATGTAAGTGCTCTGAACACATTTAAGGAAGGTGAGGCTAAGCTATGATGCTCTATAGGCTACATTGTATTAAATGTAGTTTTGACATAGGATATTTTGAACTTATGGTGGGTTGCAACCCCATTGTAAATCAAGGAGCATCTGTATTTTTACACCAATGTTCATAGCAGCACTATTTATAATAACTAAAAAGTAAAAGCAGCCCCAATGTCCTTCAATAGATGAATCAATTTTAAAAAGTGATATATCCATACAGTGGAATATTATTCAGCATTAAAAAGTAATGAAATTCTGGAATACTCTATTAAATGTCACTAAGATTATGCTAAGTGAAATAAGCAGGACACAAAAGGACAAACATTGTACGATCTCAGTTATATGAGGCACCTACAAAGGTAAATTCATAGACAGGAAGTAGAATAAAAGTGATCAAGAGTTTGAGGGAGAAAGAAATAGGAAGCTATTGTTTAATGAGTGCAGAGATTCACTTTGGGATGATGAAAAAGTTCTAGAAGTGGATATTGGTGGGATTGGTTGCACAACATCATGAATGTACTTAATGCCCCTGAACTGTACACTTAAAAATAGTTAAAAGTTTTATGTTACATGTTTTGTTTTTTTTACCATGATGAAGGAGAAGGAAGGGAAGGGGAGAGAGAGACAGAGAAAGAGTACAAGACTACCTTATAGGTTGTCATGAAGGATACTGTGAGAAGGTGTCTGAAAAGTGGCTAGTTCAGAGAACACATTTTATACATTTGTAAAATTTTATTATTAAATTTCAAGTCAATTTGGTTCTTACAGGTAGTAAATTTATTTTTATTTTTTATTTCAATAGGTTTTGAGAGAACAGGTGGTGTTTGATTATATGAGTAAGTTATTTAGTGGTGATTTCTGAGATTTTGGTGCACCTATCACCTGAGCAGTGTACACTGTACCCAATGTGTAGTCTTTTATCCCTCACCCCCTCCCACCCTTTGCGCCAAGTCCCCAAAGTCCATTTTATCATTCTTATGCCTTTGCATCCTCATAGCTGAGCTCCCACTTATAAGTGAGAACATATGAAAGTCTGGTTTTCCATTCCTGAGTTATTTCACTTAGACTAATAGTCTGAAGCTCCATCCAGGTTGTTGCAAATACCATTATTTCATTCATTTTTATGACTGAGTAGTATTTCATGGTATATATACATATGCCACATTTTCTTCATACACTCATTGATTGATGGGCATTTGGGCTGGTTCCACATATTTGCAATTGCAAATTGTGCTGCTATAAACATGCGTGTGAAAGTGTCTTTGTGTAATGATTTCTTTTCCTCTGGTAGATGCCCAATAGTGAGATTGTTGAATCAAAAGGTAGGTCTACTTTTAGTTATTTAAGGAATCACCATACTGTTTTCCATAGTGGTTGCACTAGTTTACATTCCCACCAGCAGTGTAAAAGTGTTCCCTTTTTACCACATCTATGCCAACATCTATTATTTTTTGATTTTTTAACTTATGGCCATTCTTGCACAAGTAAGGTGGTATCACATTGTGGTTTGATTTGCATTTTCCTGATTATTAGTAATGTGGAGCATTTTTTTTTATATGTTTGCTGGCCTTTTGTATATCTTCTTTTGAGAATTGTCTATTCATGTCCTTAGCCCACTTTTTGACGGGATTATTTGTTTTTGTCTTGTTGATTTGTGTTCTTTGTAGATTCTGGATATCAGTCCTTTGTTGGATGCATAGTTTGAGAACATTTTCTCCCACTCTGTGCATTGTTTGTTTTCTCTGCTGATCATTTCTTTTACTGTGTAAAAGTTTTTTAGTTTAATTAAGTCCCATATATTTATCTTTGTTTTCATTGCATTTGCTTTGGGTTCTTGGTCATGAAGTCTTTGCCTAAGTCAATGTCTAGAAGGGTTTTTCCAATGTTATCTTCTGGAATTTTTATGGTTTCAGGTCTTAGATTTAAGCATTTGATCCATCTTGAGTTGATTTTTTTGTATAAGGTGAGAGATGAGAATCCAGTTTCATTCTTCCACAAGTGACTTGCCAATTATCCCAGCACTATTTGTTGAAGAAGGTGTCATTTCCCCACCTTATGTTTTTGTTTTCTTTGTTGAAGATCAGTTGGCTGTAAGTATTTGGCCTTATTTCTGGGCTCTCTATTCTGTTCCATTGGTCTATGTGCCTATTTTTATGCAAGTACCATGCTGTTTGTGTGACTATAGTGTTACAGCACGGTTTGAAGTTGGGTAATGTGATGCCTCCAGATTTGTTTTTTGCTTAGTCTTGCTTTGGCTATGCCAACTCTTTTTTGGTTCCATATGATTTTTATAATTTTTTTCTAGTTCTATGAAAAATAATGGTGGTATTTTGATAGGAATTGCATTGAATTTGTAGATTGGTTTTGGTAGTATGGTCATTTTCACAATATTGATTTTACCCATTCAGGAGCATGGGATATGTTTCCATATATTTGTGTCATCTATGATTTCTTTCAGCAGTGTTTTGTAGTTTTTCTTGTAGAGGTCTTTCGCCTCCTTGGTTAGGTATACTCCTAAGCATTTTATTTTTTTGTAGCTATTATAAAAGGGGTTGAGTTCTTGATTTGATTCTGAGCTTGGTCACTATTGGTGTACAACAGTGGTACTGATTTGTGTACATTGATTTTGTATCCTGAAACTTTGCCAAGTTCATTTATCAGTTCTAGGAGTATCTTGGAGGAATCGTCAGGGTTTTCTAGGTATATGATCATAACATCAGTGAACAGTGACAGTTTGACTTCCTCTTTACCAGTTTGGCTACCCTTTATCTCTTTCTCTTGTCTGATTGCTCTGGCTAGGACTTCCAGGTAGTGCATTTATTATTCAGTCTGATATTTATCATATCAAAGGTGAAGGCCAAAGTTTGTGGTAAGGAAAAGATGAATATATGCTGGGAGGAAAACACCATCCACCAAGAGGCAAAGTGATTCATTTGAAGAAACTAAGCTAGTGTCTCACAATTCCTTATGCTCTTATCTCCAAAGTGCTCCCTTAGGCATAGGGAAGCCTCAGCTTTCTCATCAGTAAAATGAACAGAAGGGCAATGTTTTCAAAAGAAAGCACCAAGCTCTGGAATTTTTTCATTCAATTGTTTTGAAGACAATGGAAAGAACAGATGAAGCAGTAGCAGGAGCCGGCTATTTATTGAGTCTGTGGAATATGAAAATTGCACTTACTTTTAAATCTTCCATCAAGATATGAAGAGATCTGGGTGGTACCAGAAACTGACTGTGTCAGAAACTTCCTGTGCAATATTTCAAGCCTATTTGGGTCGATCACTTCCTTCAGCTGCAACTGTGATCAGCTCTGAGCAGGTGTCCACTAGCATGGCTCAGCTCAGTTGCAACCAGTCTGCAATACACCCAGGGCTTTTCAGTTCCCTCACTTCCTTCCCTGGAACTCCCATGGTACCATAACATGTGATGCCATAGGCACCCACTTGGCCTTCATGCATGAACATCTGGGAAGTGGAGAAGCACTAATATGTGCAGGACTGCCTTTAACCACTGGGAAATGGGGCTGATGGGTCAATGGCTTCCTCTTTAATTTCCCAGGAAGACCTGAGACTTATTCTATAACACTCCTCAGAAGCTCCCAGAGGCATCTCATCAGTGATCATCAGTAGTTGTGACCTACTGGAGATGTGTAAAGTTTTATGGAATTATAATCTAAGCTTTGATTGGAAATTGCCTATTTTTATATCAATGACCAAATCATGTATACCAAGATGCTATACTTAACCCAGTATTGTTAGGGGACTCCTATCTTCCTTGGATACTTGAAAGTTGACATGGATCTTCTTTCTGCATATTTCTTATCTGTGTATTTCTGATCTGACACCTTGGAGTCTCACCCAGACTCCATATTTAAAACTCATGTTCACTCTAGTCCATAGGCATGGAGTTCTCCCTTCAGGTATATGTGGAATAGGAGGTCATTAGGGGAGAGTGTGTGCATCAAAGGTGGGAGGGTCCATTCTCAGCAGGACCCCCTTCTCTCTGACCCCCAAGGCTGAATTAGAGGTCTCTCACCCTCCCTCCCATCTGCCCCTATGATTGTGGTAAAATACATACAACATTAAATTTCTCATCTTGACCATTTTTAGTGCACAGTTCAGTAGTAAGTTCCAATTATTGTGCAACCTCCAGAACTTTTCTCATCTTGCAAAACTAAAGCTCTATACAGTCAGTTCTTCATATCCATGGGCTCCACCTCCCCAGAATCAGCCAACCATGAATCAAAGAAACTAGAAAATCTATTTTTAAATATAACAATAAAAATAATACCAACAAAAAACAATACAGTATAACAACTTCTTACATAGCATCTAGGGTGTTGGAAACAATTCCCCATGGTTACCAAAGAACAACTGTACCTATTGAACAACTCCTCATTCCCCTCTACCCTGACCCCCTGGCAACTACCATTCTAATGTCTCTATAAATTTGACCACCCTAGGTACTTCATATATAGGTAATCATACAGTATTTGTCCTTTTGTGACTGGCTTATTTCCCTTAGCATAATGTTTTCAAGGTTTTCCATATGTCATAATTCCTTTCCTTTTTAAAGTTGATAATATTTCACCATATGTATTGACCACATTTCTTTTATCCATTCATCCATTGAGGGACATTTAGGTTGCTCTCACTTCTTGGTTATTGTGAATAATGGGCCAATGAATATGAGTGTACAAATATCTCTTCACATCGCTGCTTTCAATTCTTTGGAATATATACCCAGAATTGGCATTGCTGTACCATATGCTAATTTTAAATTTTTGAGGAAGCACCACACTGTTTTTTGAATTGGTTGCACCATTTTATATTTCCACCCACAGTGCACAAGGGTTCTAATAGTTCTCTACATCCTCACCAACACTTACTATTTTCTGGATTTTTGAAAGTAGACATTCTAATGGTTGTAAGACCCTTATGTTTTTGCTCTGTCAATGATAAGGGCCTTGAAAGCTGGAATTAGCCCAGAGCCCAGCACCAGTAATACGCTCAGCACAGGATCGTTCAGTGAATGAAAAAGACAACCAGGTATGGCCTGACTCTGACTGTAGGCAAGTCACTTCCTCATTTCCAATCTCAGCACCCTCATTCATCAAGTGAAGGAATATATCAGGTCATCTCTGATGACTCTGCCTGACCTCAGAAGGTCAGTCTTTCTAAGACATAGAGCAAAAGGGAATGGAGCCTCAAAGGCAGACTTTGACCACCTCATTCTTTTTGCCAAGGCTCAATCTCTCTCAGGGGTAAGAGACTGCAGGAAACAAGATAATCTTTGCACCATGTTGCTTTCTAGTTCACAAAACCCTGCCACAAAATTTTCCCAGAGAGTGCCCACCATATGCACAGATGGCCAAAGCTCTATGTTGGTGAGATGATGTCCTTGCACTGGTAGCACTTTTTCTTTTTTGAGGCATATCCTGAAGCTATAGGCTTAAGATTTAAATAAATAATTTAAATTATTATTTATTTTCTTAAGCATATATCTTCACAGATTTTCACATTTGAATACACTGATATAACCATGACACAGATCAACACACAGTATTTACAGCACCCCCCAGAGATTCCCTCGTGCATTTTCCTAGGCAGAAATCATCCTACATCTATCCCTAAGGAACCACTATTCTGATTACTACCATAATCAGTCTTATATGTTATTGAACTCCATAAAAATGGAATCATACAGTCTTCATTATTTTGAGTCTTGATTTTTTTTGCTTAATATAATTTCTGAGTGATCTATTCATTTTATTGCATGTAGCAATAGTTTATTCTTTTTAAGCATGGAGTGTCTTAGTCCGCTCAGGTTGCTATAATAAAATGTTACAGCAATTTGTAAACTGGGTAGTTTATAATGTAAACTGGATGACTTATAAACAACAGAAATTTATTTCTCTCAGTTCTGGAGGCTGGGGATGACAAAATCAAAGTGTCAAAGATTCAATGTTGGGTGAGGACCTGCTTTCTTATTCATGGATGGTGCCTTTTTGCTGTGTTTTCATATGGCAGAAGGTGTGAAGGAGCCCTCTGGAGCATCTTTTATGAAGACACTAATCTCATTCACGGGGGCTGTGCTCTCATGACCTAATCTCCTCCCAAAGGTCCTACCTCCTAACACCAAAACATTGGTAATTAGATCTTAACATATAAATTTTGGGGAGACACAAATATTCACACTATAGCATGTAGTATTCTATTATATAAATATGCCATAATTTATGTATTCATTCTTCTATTGATGGCATTTGGGTTGTTTCCACTTTGAGGCTACTATGAATAAAAGCATGAACACTGTTGTGCATGTCTTTTTGTAGACATATGGATATATTCTCTTGGGTATAGATCTTGGAGTAGTTTGCTGAGCCACAGGGTAAGCTTGTGTTTAATTTAGTAAATACTGCCAAACTGTTTTCCAAAACTGTTGTACCAATTTAAACTTTCTGTTGAGACTTTAAAGATCATATGCTTGAACATACAGATATATATCTACATACAGAGATATAGATATATAGTTATAAATACCTACATGTATTCTCCTCCTCAACAAAATGTATATCTAAAATGTTGGTCACAACATTTAAATTTATAGTCGTAAAAATTTTGAAACAATTTAAAAATTATTAAGTAAGTTATTCTCCATCCAGAAAATGTGATTGTATCTTTGGTAATGTTCACTAACATAAGTTTTTTAAAATATGGGAGAAATGTTTTTGATGTGGAAATTAAGGGAAAATAATTTTTTAGAATGCAACATTGCCTATCCAGTGAGATCTCACTGATATTTGTTTGCCTAGAAAACGGGCCCAAGAAAAGTGCATCGGAATATTAACAGACTATCTTTTGGGGATTGGATTATGGATGACAGGCATTTCTTTCCTATCGTTTCCCAAATTAGAATATTTTGTTTTCATAATGAGATAAAAGTAAAAATGTATGCAAAAAGGCAAAGCTCTCTTCTCGGAGGCCGGAGGGCTACGTTGATAATTCTCTGTATAAAAAATAACAGCAACACGACTGTATTTCCCTGCTCTTCTACTTCTTCCTAACTCTGTTGTGAGCATGAGTTGGATTGAGAGACTAGAAGGAAATATGCCAAAACATTTGATGAGGCTCTTTGCAATTTTCTGTACTTTCCAAATGTTCTCTAATAAGTGAGTATTCATTTCATGATTGGAAAATTAAGAACATGTAAAAAAGAGTTTTTCTTAAAAAAGTAGGGTTGAAAAAAGTGACTTTTTTTTCCCTTCATCAGAACTGAGAGGGCTTTGTCTTCCCTGTGGGATCAGACCATAGAGTAACTATTTTTATCCACCAGCATCACCACAACCAGCTAAACCTAGCCACATTTTGTATATGTTCGATGTGTTATGGACTATTTTTCAGAAGTTTAGATGATTGGAGAAACCCCAAGATCGCTTGTCTGGAAGACGTTTGCCCTTAATTTCTAAGGTAAATTTAATGCACATGTATTAACCATCTCTCTTCAGTCATCTCCCTTTGAAGTGGGCTCGCTGCTGAGCTCAACTTCAAGGTTTCCTGTGATGCTCCCTTGGTCTCCCTAATTCACTTAATGCGGGTGGTTGGTGGTAGAAATGCAGTCAGCATTTGGAGGGTGCAACTAGATGTACTCATTCAGCAAATTCCAGTGAAGAAGCCAAGCTGTCCCAGGCTCCAGAGATGCGCAGAGCCCTGAGGGAGGGTTTCTGCTGAAGAAGAGCTCCCAATTGACCAGGGGAGACAGAGGTGGAAACAAATAAATAAAACAGGGCTACCTTAATTTTAGAGCTAGCCGAGTGCTGTGAGATTACAGCCAGAGACGACTGAACAACTCTGGAAACCCCCCTGTAGCTCTCGAATGAATGTGGAAGTGCCTGGCAGCCCAGCCCTCTCTTTTTCTCCCACACCCATCTGTCCTTTAATGTCCCATCACCTTATATAATGTCCTTCACTGCTAAAGCTTATGCCACCTTGTTTGTTACTGACACTGTGATGGCAGCTCCAGGGATGAGGACGCCTTGTTTCTCCCAGTCACTGTTAGAGCTGGGTAGTGACACTTCCAGAATTCCTTCCCAGGAGCTGTTAGAGATAGCAACCTGAGCAGAGTAAGAGTAGGACTGAAGCTCCATTTTCACAGCAAGTCCTGTGTTGCTTGTTTTGACACTTGCAAGTTTATTTGGCATGGTATTGGTAGGAAGAGCATCAGAAATTAGGGAAAAGTCAAAACCCTCCTAGCCACCCCTTGTGACACCACTGTCCCGTAGCCCCTTAGAAGTTCAGAGAGGCCCATTTTCACTTATTTTAAACTTCTAATGTAATTTTAAAATGAAGCAATGCCAGGAAGAGATTACAAAAATCATGCTGTGTTTTAAATATCTGCACATGACAAATTAACGTCTTGAAACAGAATGCAATGTTATCTTTTTAGTCACAGGATCATTCCAGTATTTTAACAAAGTTGAATGACAGTGCACCTTGGACAGTATGTTCCAGTAATGAGACACAAATTTAAAATTGTAAAATAAATGACTTGTCTTAATTTACTCTCTCTCTGTTTCTCTCTTCCCATGTGAGATGCTTTGCCTTCTCTCCTACCCTTAGACATCAGACTCCAGATTCTTCAGTCTTTAGACTCTGGTACTTGCACCAGCAGCCTCCTGGGGGCTCCCAGGCCTTCAGCCTCAGCCTGGATGCTGCCTTGTTGGCTTCCCTGGTTTTGAGGCTTTGGGATTTGGACTGAGCCATGCTACCTGCTTTTCTCATTCTTCACCTTGCAGATGGCCTATCATATTGCAGACCTTTGTAATTGTGTGAGCCAATTATATAAACATTTATATAAACATATATCTGATTTGGTTCCATCCCTCTGGAGAACCCTAATACAGATTTTGGTACTGAAAATGGGGTCTATTTATCCATGTGAAGCCCAGCCAAGCAATCCCCATGTCCTATCCCCACCTCACCATTCTCTGTATAAACTCTTTCTGGCACATAGTAAGTGCTTACCACGTGGCTTATGCATAAAGGCTGAACAAATTCGCAAACAAAGGAATGAATGAATAAAGTTGGAAAAGAAGGGCATAAGAGTTGAGGATACAAAGATGGACAGTAGCCCCAGAAGCTTCGTGGTGGGAAGATAAACAGCCATCTAAACTCCCGAGACAGGTGTGCCTACAAATGGGATTGACAAGTAGAACCATGTGTTCTGGGAACTACAAACAAGACAGAGCTGCAAATATGGCTGGGGACATAGTGCAATCTTCAGTGTGAGAGGTGGCAAGGAGCCAGGTCCCACAGAGCTTTGAGAAGAGCTTGGAGGTGATGGGGAGGCACTGAAGGCCTTTAAGCAAGAAAGCAGTTGTGACTTGACTTGCCTTTTAGAAAGATCACTTTGGCCCATCTCTTTGGCCCTGGTGTAGATCAGGAGCTGCGAGCCTTGGTCTATGGGACAAGTCTGGCCCTCTACCTGGTTAGTAAATACGAGTCTTGTTGGAACAGAGCCACATTCATCCATTTGTGTATCGTCCATGGCTGCTTCTGCACCGCAACAGTGGAGTTCAGTTGTTGTGACAGAACCCATCAGCAAAGTTGATAATATTCTCCACCTGACCCTTTAGAGAAAAAATGTGTTGACTGTTGGTCTCCAGGAAAAAAGAGAAGAATTCAGAGACAAGGAGACTAGTAACAGCTTGCCATTAGCCAGTATAGAGAGGATGAAGAAGAGGGGGAGACAGGAGAGATGCTAAGAGGTAGAATCATTAAGACTTAGAGGTTGGTGAAGGGTGTTTGAGAAGGGTGTTCAGAATGACTCCCTGTTTCTCTCTTGCATGACCAGATACATGTTGTATCATTTATTAATATAAGAAAGAAAACCAGGTTTAGGGGAGGGGAAAAAAGACTGTCTTTCAACATGTTGAATTTGAGGCTCTTTAAGGATATTTGGCTGGAGATGTCCTTCAGACAATAGAATAACCAGCACTGGAGCATCTTGAAGACACAACTCTTAAGTCCTCAGCGTGTCACAGGAGGTGATTAAAGAGAAGAGCTGTGGACTGAGGACAGGGCTCTGAGAACTTTCCAGAGCTCAACTAGGGGCAGCCAGGAGCCTGAGGAGCCCAGGGCCCTAGGGAAGGCTGTCTCCTACACAGGAGCCCAGGGCCCTGGGTCCTCTTTCCTCTCCCATCAAGACAGAGCAGGGCTGGCAGTTGAGGGGACCCCTCTCTCTGCCTCAACTCTGGGAGCTGTGGGGAGTTATAGGGAGCTCCCATCTGCCTCTCTGCTCTAGGGAACCCACGACTCCCACCTAATAATTGCCCCATTCTGAGAGATCCGCAGGATGTTATCATTTTCCATATATCAACCTGGGCATTGCTGCCAGGTCACATCCAAGTGATGCCAAATGCCAGAAGAAAAAGTGGACTTGTGTGGTAGTCTACAGTGCCAGATCAACTTTTTCTTTTTTTATATTACATTGAATATTATCAGCAAAATATTATCAGTGGGCTTTTGCTGTATCAATGTCCAGCTCAGAAACAGTCTATATCTTTTTCTTCAGGAATGTTTCAGCTGACCCCTCTCCCCAAGATCCCTAGACCTTAGCTCTGGGCTTAGAAGAATCACATATGTGAGACATATATACATATACACATATAAGCTATATATCATATGCAAATGTATATGATATATACCACACGATATATGATATATATGATATATACACACACACATACACCTTTTGGGGAGAGGGGATGGGCTTAACTGACAAACTGATTACCAACAGAAAAAGGAGCTTCCAAGAATCTCAACAAGCTTATGGCAAAGCTAAAAATATCCCGTGTCTTTCCACTCTAAACTTACCTTCACTTTCCCCCTAACTCCTCATCCATGTTCCACCAAAGGCCTCTGCCACCCTATATGGCTTTTGAAGGCCGTTTTTCTCTTCCTCATTTTGCATTCAGGCCCTGCCTCACCCAGGATGGTGTCACGTACACACACAGGCAGGCATAGTATTAAGGTTTCAAGGAGTGGAAAGCTTATTCTCCACATCTCTGAATTTCCTTGAGCATTTTGGTGGCCTTTGGAGGTATAGTAAGCTCTCTGGATAGAGGAATAGATATTGTTCCATGATTCCCTCTGGGTATCTTCATCAGAAACCCTGAGTCTGGGGGTTTGCTTGACTTCTCACCTCCGACCTCACACAGGATAAGGTAGTGATGACAGCTCAGTGGGTCTTCTCTGCAAACTTGAACTTTCTCACCCATTTAACTGCTCTGAGGTCAGACGCATTTGACTCTAAACACCAGGCATTTCAACAAGGTTTTATGATACTGAAAGTCATATTTTTATATCTGTCTTACTTACACCTTTGTCTACCTTTCAATTTGTTCCAACTCTAGGCGGAGATCAGGGAGGTTATCCACTTTTCAGAAAAAAACAAACACAGGGAAGCGGAGAATTTCAAAACAAAAACAGGATGTCCACATAAGGTGTGGAGGGGAGGGAGGTTGACTCTGACATTTCATCTTCATGGTAATTTATGTGACTTTTGCTTGCTCTGTCCCTCTGAGAAAGAGGAAGTCCAAAGCTGAGATTCTTCTATTTTGTTTGGGAGCGAGTTACGATCTGGCCCTGGTCTACATATCTAGCCTCATTCGCCATGGCTGGCTATTCTGCAGCCAGATTCATTTTTTCCCTAAACGTGATCCCATCCTTCCAGCCACCAGGCCTTGGCTCACACAGGGCTTCCCACATCTCCACGCTCAGTCTCAGTATGAGACTCAGTGCAGCACGGCTTGACCCTGGTCTGCAGGAGACATAAAGAAGAATGGGCCATCGCAAGACACAAACTCTTTGATCCTCATTTCCTAGGGCTGCCAGGACAAAGTGCCACAAACTGGATGGCTTACAACAACAGAAATTTACTTTCTCATCATTCTGGAGGACAGAAGTATGAAATTAAGGTGTCTGCTGATCCATGCTCCATCTGAGAGGTAGAATCCTTCCCTGCCTCTTTCAAGCCTCTAGGGGTGGTCGGCAATCCTTGGTGCTCCTCGTGCAGCTGCGTCACTCCCATCTCTGCCTCTGTCATAATGTGGTGCTCTTCGTTTGTAGGTCTGTGTGTCTCTGTCTTCATGTGGCATTCTCCTCATGTTACAAAGATACCAGTCACATTGGAGTAAGGACCCACCCTAATGACCTCATCACAACTTGATTACATCTGCAAAAACCCTGTTCCCAAATACAGTAGTCCCCTCTTATACAAGGGGGATACATTCCAAGACGCCCAGTGTGTGCTGAAACCACAGATAGTATCGAACCTGATTGCTATCAATTGGAACATCCTTCTGCTTAGGTCTTCCACCCACAAATGCAATGCCTTTTTCATCTTAACTACACTTATCACATACTGTGGCCACAACTTCTGTAGTTTGAGGTACGACAGCAAAAACCAGTGTGAACTTCTTTTTCCTTCCTCATGATTTCACTAATAGATTTGTTCTTACCATAGATCTTAGCGATCTCAGCATACAATTTTTTTGGTTTCTTTAATAAGTCGAGAACGTTCACTTTTTGGCTTCTCTTTGGCGTATCCAAATTGCCAGCCTCATACTCTTGCCCACTGGGGACATTATTAAAGTAGGGGTTACTTGAGCACAAGTGCTGCAATACCGTGACAGTCAGTGTGATCTCCAAGATGGCTAACGAGTGGCTCATAGGCGGGTAGCTTACGCAGTGCGGACATGTTGGACAAAAAGACAATTCATGTCCCGAGTGGGACAGAGCAGGATGGTGCAAAAGTTCATCAGAACGATAAACAATTTAAAACATAGGAATTCTTTAATTCTGGATTTTCCGTTTCATATTTTTAGATCATTGTTGCCTGCAAGTAAAGGAAACCGCAGAAATCAAAATCATGGAAAGGGAAATCTCAGATAGAAGGGAACTCCTGTAGGGCTATATTGACGAGTACCAAGCGTTGGAACTTCTGCATATCCTTTTGGAAGATACAATTCAACTCCTAATAGGGGTCATTCACCTTTCAAGGCTCAGACTCCTAACAGTGGGAAATGTTCCCTGAGGCTGTGACTAGGTAGGGCCTTTTCTTCCTCTGCTGTCCCAGGAATTGGTCTCCATCTTTTGACACTTAGGTACTGTGTTCCCTCATAGAGGTGGTAATCTGAAAGGCATGACAGAGAAATGGGGTGTGTAGGGAGAAGAAAATGTTCATTTGGGCCCATAGATACTATTTTATGCTTTGCGTAGCCTCTCACAGACTACAGTTTCTGTAATCATTCTTTGTTCTGACCTGAAACTGTGGAGGGATCTGGCCCCAGTAAGCCTCTTGCAGAATTTAGGGTTGAATGAAAGCACTGGCACAAACTCACCACAGCTGGCCAGGAAAGCCTTGGCCAACGGGCACCCCCAGGTCCCTCTGTGGTATGTGCTTCAGCCTGCTGCCAGCCGAGGAGCGTCCCCCCACTGATTCCTCTGGATAGCGCTGAATCCAGAAAGCGGGCTCTTCAAGATCTGCATGTGGCTTGGCTGAGTCATGCCCACTTCCTTTCCCCACTCTGGTATTTATGGCTCCCTGCAGCAGCCTAGTTAGCAGGCCTGGACTGCTTCTCCACCTATATTCCTCAGCCACACTGCTTGGCCAAGATGCATACCTGCAGCCTTGCCTCCAGTGCTGGACGGTGCTTGAGGGAGTCTTGCTGCTCCTTGGGAGATCAGCACGTGGTGGCTGGGGGTGAATTCTGGATACCCACGAAGCCTCCAAGTTGCAGCCATTATTTCAGTCCAGGCCACAGGGTAAGAGGACTTTGTCATACAGAATGCATCAGAATGAATACACCGATGTTCCAGATCCCAGCTCTGTCCTTTAGGCAAGGCTGTGGCCTCAGACAGGTCATATACCTCTCTAACCCGCTGTGATTGATCCCATGTGGAAAATGGGTTCATGGGCAATTTCCTTGCAGCATTACTGGAAGGCAGCTTGATGGTAAAAGACAAGTGTTCTAGAATCAAGCAGCCTAAATTCAAACTCAGGCCACAAACTTGGAGCAAATCACTTAACTCATCCAGCTTTAGTCACCTCAGCTTGAAAACTGTATTTGTTTCCCATGGCCATGCTAACAAATTGTCGTAAGTTTGGTCGCTTAAAATATGCAAATTTATTGGCTTATAGTTTTGGAGGCCAGAAGTCTTCAAAGTCAGCTTTACTGGGCTGAAACCCAGGCGTTGGCAGGACTGTGCTCCCTCCAGAGGCTCTAGGGAGAATCCATTTCCTGGTCTTTTTCAGCTTCTAGAGCTACATTCCTCAAATTATGGCCATTCCATCCATCTTCAAAGCTAGGACTATAGCATAACATGTTCAGATCTCTCTCTGCTTCCATCATCACAGCATCTTCAATCTTCTGTGTCAAATCTCCCAAAGTCCCCCTCTTTTTTTTTTTTTTTGAGATGACGTTTCACCCTTGTAGCCCAGGCGCAATCTTGACTCACTGCAACCTCCAACTCCCGGGTTCAAGCGATTCTCCTGCCTCAGCCTCCCAAGTAGCTGGGATTACAGGTACATGCCACCACATTCAGCTAATTTTTTGTATTTAGTAGAGATGGGGTTTCGCCGCATTGGTCAGGCTGGTCTTGAACTCCTGACCTTGGGTGATCCACCCGCCTCAACCTCCCAAAGTGCTGGGATTACAGGTGTGAACCACAGTGCCTGGCCTCTGCCTACCTCTTCTAAGGACACCTGCGATTGCATTTAGGGCTCACCAGGATAATCTATCTATCTCCAACTCCTTCACTTTATCACATCCATGAAGTCTCTTTTGCCACCTAAGTTGACATTTACAAATTCCAGGAATTAAAACCTGGCTGTCTCTAAGGACCATTATTAGGTCTATAACAACAACATTAAAAATATGTATCAACCAATATAGCATGACACAGATCCCTCAGCATGGTCCTCTGCTTTTCTGCCTCATGAGAGGGGCAGAGACCACTTAGGGAGCTCACATTAGTAGCTATAGACTAACCAGGTTTGAACTATTACAATATTTTAACACCCAGGTGTACCAGCTAAATATAAGCACTGCTATTACTAAATGCCTCAGAAAGCAATTATCATGATTAGATTCCACAATCCATGTCAAGAATACTAAGTACAATGCCTGGCATACAGTAAATGCTTAAGAAATGCTAGTTATTAACACGGCTATTAATAGTGAGCTGGTGCCTCCCAGGGGCCTGAACTCTGTTCTGAGTGGATTAATTTCACTGAAAGATGAGTGCTCCCCTGCCTCCAGCTGCATCTCCACTGGCCCTTCAAGTAGCACAGATATTCCCTCGTGGCTGGGCCTTGCCCTCTTGGGTACCAGTCCTACTCATTCTTTTCTATTTCCTCACCTTCTCCCTAGATATGCTCTCACTCTCAGTTCCCCCAGATTCAGAACACAATCTATCTTCTGCAGTTGGCATTCTAATCAGAACGTTGGGTCAACACACCCATTCATCAGCCCTAGTTTGCCCAGAGAATAAATTATGCTTCCCACTTCCTCATCTACATAAGATGTGCTGTGGCCAAGAATGCACTGGATGCTTCCAGCAGCCTGGGAGGTGGCCAAGTATCTTGAGCCTGGAGTGTGTGCACTGGAGCCAGGCTTTGACAGCTGCAAGAAGTCCCCTGCGGGAATATCCATTACTCTGAGCTGATTGGCCAAGCCTGGATGAGGGCACCAGGCCATACCCATTCCTGTGACCTGACTATAAAGTTAGTACTCTAAAGCAACAGTCTTCTGATGAAGCCAAGTAGATGAGGGCCTATTGGAATCCTCTGTACAAGGAGGAAGGTTCCAGGCAACCCCAGTATTGATGGCTAGTTAACCTTTGAAGTTTGACTCTTCAATCACCCTCTTCAATTGTGTTTTTCCACCTTTAATTTAAGAGTGTTAACCTAGGTCAGACACCTAGCCAGGCTCTACAAATCCAAACTCAATGACAATAGCTATTGCTTATTAAGTGCTTATTCTGTGCTAAAGAAGAGGCTTACAGCAACCTTCTAATTGTAATAAGGCACAGAAAATGATGCTTAACATAGGTTAAGTAACTTGCAAACGGTGCAGCCAAATCTTCAACTCAGGATGTCAAAGTCTTACTGTTGTTGTTTTTTTTCCCTGTGATACCATACTTCCTGTGAATGAAAAACCATCCTGGCTCTTGGAAGGTTCAATCTAGTGGGAACATGCTCCATAACTAACTGTAACCTCTTAAACTCTAAGCAAGATGCAAGAAAAAAAAAAACACCAACCTCTCTCTATGCCAGTGAAGTCCTTGGAGACTACCTGATACAACCCCTCACTGTGCAGATGCGGAAACTGAGTCATGGAGTGGGACAAAAGCCTCACAGTGACTATATAGAAGAGCTAGGACCAGAGCCCAGCCTCCTGCTGCCAGGGCCACACTATCTTCCCCAGCGGCCCTTCCTGCTACCTGGGACCCCAAGGTAGGAAGGTGCTGGGTTAGGGTTGTTAGATTCAGCAAAAACCAAAACAGATGCCCAGCTCAACTTGAATTTCAAATAAGCCACAAATATAGGTTGTTTTCGTATGTGTACATATATATATATACACACACACACACACATATATATATACACACACATATATATACACATAAGCTAATATCATACGCAGTAGCTATCCCTATTTACAAGCATGTCCTAAATAAACTTGTAATGTCCCATATGCATATATACATATATATATATATATACACACACACATACATACATACATATATGTATCTCCCCCAAAATATTTGGGACATACTTATACCAAAAAATATATATTGCATATATGACTATTTCCTTTATTTAACAATTCTTGTTTGGCTGGACCCCAGGTATTCAGGGCTCTAGGAAGGGGGTTATGCAAAGCAGGCCCGGGTTAAGGGGGAGTAGCATCCACTCTTTGGTTGACTTATGGCTGATAAGGTGAAATTTAGAGAAATGGTCTATAAAGTCAGTGCAAGAGGAAGACAAGAGAGAGATTCCTGTTATGTACAATAGGAATCTGCAGACTCCAGCCAGTCAAAAGGGCCACACCCACACAAGAACCATTCCAGGAAGGCAGAAGGGAAGGGGGGTGGGAGTGACTGACAAAGCAGCTAAAGGAGCCCAAAGAGGGCAGCACAGAGAAGGCAGAGAGGGGCTCTGCCTGGGTAGAAAACTTCCTACAGAAATGCAGCTTCTCCGAGAAGCAATGGTCACCAGGAGGATAGGGTAGTGGTAGCAGAGGGACATCCTACATGTTTCTATGCTCACTCTGGCCTTCTTCATGTCTGGTAGCTTGGGATAATGCAAAAAAGGCTTCAGAATTTCAACTCACATTAGCCCATGTCCCAGCTACGTGACCCGGACACATTTACAGAGCATGTCTGAGTTCAATGTTTTCCTTTATAAAATGGGATTCATGGGGTCTATTGTTCAAATCAGACAAGAAAATGAGGATACGACTTTATAAAGTGCTTCTATAAATGCTGGCACTTATTGCAGTAAATGCTCGGTGTCTACTGAATGAATGTTGTTTTTGTATTTTCTCTCTCTCCTCATCAAAAACACATCAAGATCTTAAAACAAATCCCATTTGTGAGTCCGGTCCTCTGCTGCTTTATCTTTCCCTTGCCCTTCCAGTTGGAGAAGAGGATAATTGAATGATTTGAAGCTGTGAAGGGGCCAGATTCCCCTGGCTTCGGGTTTCCATCATCATTTGGGGGAGTTGCTTTGGCTCTCAGCAGCACACTGGGCACTATTAAATAATTTCCTATAGCAGGAGCTTGTATGAAATGGTCCCTTAGTGCATAATAGTTTTGAGGATGAGGTCAAGCAAGTATTATGGGTGTTAAAAAGTCATTATGTGGAGCCACAGAGGTGGAGGCCTAGACAGTGGGGAGCCAAGATAGGAGGAGGAGGGTAGGAGGGAGAAGGGGTAACGGGAGGAAAGAGGAAGGAGAGATAGGCTGTTGTAAGATCTGGTTACTCTCTGCTTGCAAGTTCACCTTTGGGGATTAAAGCAAATCATTTGAGCTTCCTGAATCATTTTCCTGATGTATAAAAAGAATAGACCCTGCTTACAGATGAGTTGAGCTGGTAATTAGCAAAAACCATTGGACATCTTACTATAAGTATGTAATAATGTCTTATGGTATTATAGTATCCTACTAGAATTTAAAATAACTCTGAAGTGGGCACAGGAAAGAGCATAGCTGAAAGCCCTAAGATACAAAACTGCAAGGGCTCTAGTGTGGCCAGAATGTATTTTTTCAAGGGGGGGAGTATTGTGAGATTAGGTGGGGCATCACACAGAAGGCAGCTTGGTGGCCTTCAACACTGGCTTCACCTAAAAGGCACTGGGGGTGGGGGAGGTTTGAAAAAGTATCAGTGTCCAGGACCCACAGTAGAGATCAGAGTAGTTGGTCTAAAGTGGGCTCTGGACAAAAGAATTTTTTAAAATTCTGTACCTTCTAGATAATTTTTTTTTTTGAGACAGAGTTTTGCTTTGTCACCTAGGCTGGAGTGCAGTGGCGTGATCTTGGCTCACTACAACCTCCACTTCCTGGGTTCAAGCAATTCTCATGCCTCAGGCTCTTGAGTGGCTGGGACTATAGGCACCCACCACCACACCCAGCTAATTTTTCTATTTTTGGTAGAGATGGGGTTTTACTATGTTGCTGAGGTTGGTCTTGAACTCCTGACCTCAAGCCATTCACCTGCCTCAGCCTCCCAAAGTGCTGGGATTACAGGTGTGAGCCACTGTGCCTGGTCCCCGCTAGATGATTCTAATGTACAACTGCGGTTAAGACCCACTGGTCCAAACCTTTTAGAACAGGATAAGTTGGGTCAATTTCTTCTAATGGGAGTGTATTGAACATTTCAAAGCAAGAGGTGGAGCAATATATGATTTGCATTTTTTTTTGAAAGAAAGAAAAAGAGAGGAAAGAAAGTGAGAGTGAAAGAAAGAAATTAAGAATGTAAGAGAGAAAGAAAGAGGAAGAGAAAGAGGGAGAGAGAACGGGATTCTTGTTTTATTGCCCAGGCTAGAATGCAGTCTAAAAATGGGTATTAAAAACCTCTTTTATGCCAATATTTGTGCTTAACAATGGAGACAGGAAAGAATAAAGGATGAAAATAACAAACAAGCAGCCAACCAATATTTTATTTAAACCTATGAAATGCTATGCAATTGCTGAGGAGTGATTTACTTCCAATTATGCGGTCACTTTTAAAATAGGTGTAATGTGATACTGAGAAAAATGTATGTTTTGTGGATTTGGGGTGGAGAGTTCTGTAAATATTTGTTGTTTATTTGTTCTAGGTCTGAGTTCAAGTCCTGGATATCCTTGTTAATTTTCTATCTCGTTGATCTAACATTTACAGTATAATGTTATAGTCTCCCACTATTATTGTGTGGGAGTCTAAGTCTCTTTGTAAGTCATTAAGAACCTGCCTTATGTATCTGGGTGTTCCTGTATTGGGTGCGTATATATTTAGGATCGTTAGCTCTTCTTGTTGCATTGATCCTTTCACCA